>CM034301.1:55789355-56066836 GCA_019925795.1 Dendrobium chrysotoxum
AACTCGATACCACATTATCTTCGAATAAATTTGAATAATAATTGTTAACATCAAAGCCATTAAAATTACATATCAAATATTACATTATGGTCAACTAATAGGTCACTCCACAAGTATTTATAATACTAGTTCCTGCTAAATCATTAATATCTTTAATAGCATCAACATACCTTTAATAAATATTTCTACATTAATATACACCAAATCAATTATCATGGTGCTCAATCACATGCCTTATCTATGTTAATAAAAATCATTTAAAGATCTATTATTTATTCTCTATACCTCTTAATTAATTATCTTAATATAAAAATTATTTCAATAATAGAAATTTCTAGTATGAAATCAGATTTGCCCTCCAAAATTAACATATTTTTACAAGCACATAATATCCAATGCTACAATACCTACTTCATATGCAATGATCTAAACTTGGTAAGAATTTTATGTTTATTTATGTGTTTATGAATCCTTATGAATTTAATTTAGGTAGAAATTTTATAACTAGAAAATTTTCTTGGAGTGCTGTGGCACTAAGCTCTCAGTCTGGATGATCAATAATTTAAGTCCTTGAGAGCGTTGCGGCGCTGTCTTCTCTGTTTATTAGGAAGGGCTGCAACGCTAAGATCTATGTTTATGAGAAATTTCCAGGAATGAATTTCCTTATGAGAGGAGTGGCGCTAAGGGGATCAGTATTGTCATGCTAGGACAATTTTGAGATTTTTATATAAATATCTAAAAGCATTAACCATTTCCTCATTCCTAATTCCATTCACTAGAAATGTCGAAGGGGTTGGTGAGGAGAAAAAGAAAAGATAAAAAGGAAGCTAGGCTTTGAAGGCCAAAGAGCCGAATTCATCTGTTAGGCCAGTCGAACAAATTATTCATCTCGAGATAGGTTTCTGTTACCCTACTTTAGTTTTCAATTTGGGTAAATTAGATAAAAGTTACGGGAATTTATTAGATTTAAATAAGTTTAAAAATTTTCTACTAGATAACTTTTGGTATATTATAGAATAAATGATTCTGAGCATTCTGACAGGAAATACTCAAAGTTTCACCAAGTGATATTAAATGTGGCACTTTTTATGTGTTTTGTTACTTATGTTGATTTTAATAAAAAGTGATATAGAAAAATAAAGTCCCTAAAATGATGTTACAAATATTCTCCATGAATGATTTTTTAAATTATTATTGTTGAGAATATGTACAAGTTTTACCCCACGTATACTGCTGGAATTGTAATACGTATGTTACTTTTATGCATTCATGCATCATATTAAATGTCATTCATACATGTTGAATATATTGATGTTTTCATGTCCATGTGATAAAATGTACATGTGATGAAATGTACATGTCATGTTCATGTGGTGGAGAATATATGCGGAGAAAAGAAGTGATACAAGTTGCAGTTGATTCATATTTTGTGCAATACAAGTGTAGTTATAAGGGCCTATGCATACATGTATTTCCTCCATTTGTTTTGATCAAATGTGAGATGAACAAGTTGATGTATAAATAGAAGTGAAGTTATAAGGAGAATCGGGCTATATGTAATTCCTCCATCTGTTCTAACAGTTGTGAGAAGATCAAGTGGAAGTAGAGATATAAAAAGGCATTAGGACATATGCATGTGAATCATAGTTTGCATAATTTGCATATAGTTCATGCCTTTCACTCTAAAGTTATGTTCAGGGAATAAAGTTCATGTTGTTTCCACGTACAAGTTCAAGAATTTATTACATTGTTGTCACTTACAAGTTCATGTTGCTACCACTTACAAGTTCAATAAATGTATATTATTGATATTATTGATATGTAACTATTTTTTATAATTAGGTGCTCTTATAATCATGCTATAAATAAAACACTGCATAATTACCATATTATTTTAACTGAACTAAAAAATTTCCTATTTATTTCTCATGCAAATTATTTTAATTATGAATGTTGAATTCTTAAGCAGGTCTCAGATAACCTACTGAGAAAGTAATTTGGTCACCCTGTATATTTATATGTTATTTCAAGAAAAGAGTAAAGCCCCAACTGAGTAGAGGGAAAAGGGTGATAAGTTCAAAGAGTTCAAACTATAGGTATGTTTCTATTTTACAACTACTCTTTTGTAATCCAGTCATTTATGTATATGAGTTGAAATAAGAAACAAGTTATCTTGAATTACTGTATATGACTCTTTTGATGAAATATAAATTGTTTATAATTTTGTAGTTGGATATTTAGTTAGCTATGTGTGTTTACTTATCGATGATGAGATTAATTAGGAATAAGAACGATTCTTCCATCTAGATCTTGGGTCTGACAAAGCATATGTTTCATTAGTCTCATAAAACATCATTGTTTGCCTCTTAAGTTTTTTATTTATCTATAGTTAGAATTACCTTGAACATTACATTTGTTCTTAAATATCAATATCAAAGTGCTTGTCCAATTATTTAACATGCTCTTATCCTCAAAATTCTATTGAAAAGTTTTACTAGCCAAATCACTGCAATAGCCCACATAACTTTATCTGAACCTAAGCCTTACCTTTATGCTTTTTTGTAGAGCTAACTACACTTTCCTTTTCTTAAATCAATTTAATTATACTTCATTATATAGTTCATTATGCTCTTTCAAAATAATTTATTTTCTCTAAGTTCTCATTTAGTAATTTCTAAAGTAACATTTTTCATCTTTCTTTGATGTTTGCATCTTTTACCAAGATCTTATTATCTTCAATTATAAAGTGTCAAACTTGATCAAAAATCACAAGATTTCGTATATCTTATCAAACTATTCCATATACAAACTTTTCTCCTTCATTAATACAGGACTATTATATAAATCAGTAAATTGTAGCTCTTGCATTACTCCCTGTCCTCTTTGCAAGACTTCTAGCTTCCTTATAATCATTATGAGTGTCAATAATATTCAATTTTTTGACCTTTTAAAAGCACTTTTATTTTCTTTAATAACCTTTTACATCTCCTTACTTAGCTCCAAATCTCCTTATTAGTATATGTATATGTCTAAACTCTCCTATAACTTCTACAGCAATCTTCATGGAACGAGTCATCTTTATCACACATCAGATTTCGCTTCTTTAAAATATTTTAATCTATGTTCCTTAGCAACATATCTTAAAAGATTAACAATTTCCCACCTTTTAAATTCAACCACCTTATCCTAGAACAATAATTTATTTTGATGAGTTACCATTTTTAGTAATAGAAAGTAAAAGATTTAAAACGTTTTGTGCATCATTAAATGCTGATTTTTCTCATATACCAGGAAATACAACTATCACAGATTATCAAAATATTTATACTTAGAAGAAAGTTGATCGAAATAAGGAATTTAGATATGATTCAAGAATAATTAGTTTAACATTGTCAGCTCCTTGCCTCATGCCACCAAAACAAATGATTCTTTAACGAACCGTTGAATCATGTAATACTTACTATTAATACGATATATGTAGCTATTTATGCACTAGAATTAATTGAACGATACGCCTTTCTCTATGAGTATATTGATTTATATTTTTAAGAATAAAGGTGATGCACAAAATTGTGCGAATTATAGAAGAATTAAGTTAATGTGTCATACTTTAAAACTATGGGAGAGAATTATGGAGCATAGGTTGCGGCATGACACTAATATTTCTCAAAATCAATTTGGATCCATGCCAAATAGGTCCACTATAGAAGTTATTCATTTAATGAGAGATTTGATAGAGAAATATAGAGAGAATAAGGAGGATCTACATATAATTTTTATTGATTTAGAGAAATCATATGATAAAGTTTCAAGAGAAGTGTTATGGAGAATTCTACATAAGAAAGGAGTTAATAATGTTTATATTCAAGTCATTAAGGATATGTATGCAGTCGTTTGTTCTTCGCTTCGGCTATTTTTTTGTGTTCGACTGTTGACCTCTGCTGATTAAACAAAAAAAAAAAGAAGAATAAAAAAAAATGCATTCATACCTCTACCTGCCACAGCCATACCCGTATCCTGCCCAAATCGCTGTTCTAGTCGTATCCCCAGTCTGCAAATCGGCGCCGAATGCGACTCGCCCATGCCTGACGTGCGCGATCTCGCCTCGATCTCGCCTCTGCCTTCGCCTTTAAAACGCGAACGAAGTCTCCTCCCACGACACCTCTCGCAAAAAGCTCCCTCCTCTCCTGTCGCAAACTTCCCACACGACCTCCGCCTCTTCGACAACGTTCCCTCCAGTCGAATCGGAAGAAGCAACAGGAGCTCGCTCGCGTGAAGGTAGCTTTCTCCCGATCGCGCGCTTCTTCGGTTCCTAGTTGCTGTCCGACTTCGCTCCTCCGACGACTTCCCTTCCCTGTGGATCGGAAGTTACGACATTTTGATCAGAACCACAACGGGAGCTCGCCGCCGTGAGGGTAACTTTCCCTCCTTCGCACGCTTCTGCGGCTCCTCCGCCGCCATTCGACTTCACTCCGACGACTTTCCCTTCCGGTTGGATCGGAACTTACGGCATTTGATCGGAAGCAACAACGAGAGCTCGCTAACGGTGAAGGCAACTTTCTCCCTCTCGTACGCATCTCCAACTCCTCCGCCGCCGTTCGACTTCGCTCCGACGACTTTCCCTTCCGGTTGGATCGGAATTTACGGCATTTGATCGGAAGCAACAACGAAAGATTGCTAGCTGTGAAGGTGACTTTCTCCCTCACGCGCGTTTCTTCGGCCTGATCCCGCAAATCCGCCGAATTAGGGATTTTAATTGCTAATTAAAATTAATTTTAATTAGTTTTAATTATAATTATTTTAATTAATTATATTTATTACAATTAATTTTAATTAAGTAATTATAATTAATTTAAAATTAATTATAATTAATTTAATTAAAATCAATCTTGATTAATTGTAATTAATATTTTATTAATTAATTAAAATTAATTACTATTAATTAATTAATCATAGTTAATTAATATTAGTTAGTTTTAATTAATTACTTACTTTAATTAATTATGATAATTAGTTATAATAATTGTAATTAATTATTCTAATTAATTATAATTAATTAAAGATAATTATAATTAACTATTAATTATAATTAATATTTAATTTCTTAAAAAAAATGCAAAGAGGCTCTTCCCTCTTGCCTCGATCCACGAGCCTCCTCCACCAGTTCAATCAAAGGTATAACCCCTAAACTTTGAAAACCCGGCTTCGGCGCTTGCAACGCGACGAACAGACCACCCATGCACGCTTTTCTCTAGCGTGGTGGGAGGAAGTTCGCCGCGGTGCTAGCGACGAGGCGGGCGATCTCCTAAAGTTCTGTTTTCGGTGTTTGCGGCGCGCCGAGGGACCCCCTATGCACGCTTTTCTCTAGCGTGGTGGGAGGGAACTCGGTGCGGCACTTACAGCGAGGAAGGCGAGCCTTGTGCGTGCTTTTCTTAGCACGACGGGGCAAAGTTATAAGTACCCGTACGCGGCTCTATACCTACGGGGAAAGCAAACTGTTCTCTTTTAAAACAGGTACATTTGAAGACCCATGTACGCCTTTCTCTGGCGTGGTGGGGTTGAAGACTTTACACGGCCGCGGTGTCTTCGAAAGAGGGCACCTACCATGCACACTTTTCTCTAGCGTGGTGGGAGAGGCCCAGTTTTTCGTAGTTTCCCCTAAACGGGGGATACGTTAGAATGATGCCGAAATTTCGGGTGAAAATAAAGCTGCACTTGGGCCTGATTTGAACAAATTTTGGACAGCAGGGGACTGGTGAACCTTATGCAATTGATCTAAATGAATTCAAACCTAAATGAATTGAACTTGAATTAAAATTAAACTCAAGGGACTTGAACAAAGAGAACAGTGGACCTGATTTGCACTTTAGTGAGCAACAAGGAACTTGAACGAATACGCGGGACATGAAGTTGACTTGAACACAATGAACAAGGACTTGAATATTTTGAACTCAAGAGTTGGACCACTGGGGACTTGAATCAAACTAGAACTTGAGCTCGCTTCTTGAACTCAAATGGGGACTCTTGAACTTGATTTGAACATACAATTAAACTCATGCAAAGACCTGATTTAGACAACAGGGAACCATTGCTTGAACTCAAATGACTGGGAGCTTGACTTGAATGAAAGATAGCAAGAGACTCGAGCTCAATATAAACAAACAGGAACTCAAATGAACTTGGTACAAGGAGTCTTTACATGAACTGGGACAATGCAGAGGACTTGTTTGGGACTCAAGTGGATTTGTATGAATTAAACTCAACTTGATTTGAATATCAAGTGGATTGAGTTTGGACTCGAACTGATAATTCGAGACTTTCAATAGGAGATTAAAGAGTATCATTGCCGGTTGACATATAAGCAGCGATACAATGATTTTCAAATGAATGTTAAAGAATTACAAGAAGGGTCAAGGTACAAGTAGCTATGAACAAAATTGTGAGCTGGACTACAAACTATTTGTAAAGATATCGAAAGGTTTATTATCGTTGATATGGCTTAGTCATGATCCACAGGAACTAACAACATGCTTGCGAACTATAATATAAAACTTTCAAAGGGCAATATGACTCATTCACATAGAGCACACTGGTGGAGATATGAATGCACAACACGCGATGGACATAGCACATCTACAAACAAACCCAAGAAGGTTGTGGAAAAGATATCAAGTATATTACTAATGCCAAGTAGCTTGTAGGTAAGTATATTGGTTCTCCATTAGCGAAAGCAGATGATATACAATGAAGGAAAATGCCACGACATCCTTGTACTCAACATCAAGATACAAACGAGCACATGAGCTCCTATGAAACATTATAAGGGACTCTTCAAATATTCAGATATCTCACAAGCAGAAGGTGAGAGATTGATGACAGATGTAAGCCCCTAAGAGCCGTTATAGAAGAGCCCCGTTGTACATACAATAAGTTATCCACAAGCAAGATATAAGATGACCACAACCAATGTAGATGCCTACGGGTAACACTGAAAAAGTTGCAAGTAATAAAATTAAAAAAGTATTTGCAATCAATTGCAAGTGGATGTAAATGGTGAGAGTTTTCAACATGCTACGGGTAGGGCTTGAGGATGATGCCTGTAGAAATCTTACAAAAGACCATTCACAAATGCATACATGAGTGGTGCAATGATATACCCATAAGTAAAGCTTGGAGATCTAATACCCCTACAAGGTATGGTGAATATGAAAGCTGAGGATAATTGTCCATATCATTGGCAATAAGATTGTGGCAAGTATACATATCTATCCACTACAAGGATAAAGAAATATTGACATTGGAGAGCTTAGAGAATGGTGATTGTTCGCAGCATCTCAATGACCATGCATTTGTTAATGTGGGGAACCATAGTCTTCATTGTGACGAATTAGAGCTTATTGCTAGAGGGGTAATCAAGAGGTTTTCAGAACCTCCATTGATAACAAAAGTTATAGAGCCAACACCGACCGATATATCAACACCTGCAAACAAGGATAGTTGATATGCAAAAAAGGCAGTAATTCCTTCACCAATATTTGCAAGAAAATACTGGATGATGTGTACTAGACATAAGTACATGCAGACTTTCATAACAAGAGTACTCTAGCATCCTCGTGGTCAACATCAAGAAACAAACAAGCATACTATCTATAAGAAATGATAGCATATCTGTAGCATAATGCACGGTACCTACGGGTTGCTGTGGGAAACTAATCGTGCACACAACAATCCATCTACAAACAAAAAAGAGCAGGAGATTCGTCAGTGTACTACAATCTACCTGCGTAAATCATGCAAGTGGTGCACGATAGTCTGCCTGTACAAAGTAGTAAACAACTCAATCCACGAGCTACTGCATCACGCCACCGGATCCGCAACTTTCAGGCAAGCGGACAGAAGGCGTGTACAAATATTCCAAGAATACCCCAGCACATGTACACTTTAATTTGTATACACATAGGTACACTAAAAGGGGGAAAATATAATCTTAAACCGGCACGGGCCCCGACGAGCGTGTTATTGGTACACACGCGACGTTTAGGGATGTTGCACGGGTCAATAGATTTGAACCCGATCCTCCTAAAGCAAGTGAATAGGAGTTGATAAGGTTCAATAAATAATTATAAAATGCCCCCAAACCCGCACGGGCCCCGGCGAGCGTGTTATTGGTACACACGCGACGTTTAGGGATGCTGCGCGGGTCAATAGCTTTGAACCCGATCCTCCTAAAGCGAGTGAATAGGAGTTGACAAGGTTCAATAAATAATTATAAAATGCCCCCAAACCCGCACGGGCCTCGACGAGCGTGTTATTGGTGCACACACGACGTTTAGGGATGCTGCGCGGGTCAATAGATTTGAACCCGATCCTCCTAAAGCAAGTGAATAGGAGTTGACAAGGTTCAATAAATAATTATAAAATGCCCCCAAACCTGCATGGGCCCCGGCAAGCGTGTTATTGGTACACACGTGACGTTTAGGGATGCTGCGCGGGTCAATAAGTGAATTCCAATTCGAGCCCGATCCTCCTATACGGGCAGATAGGAGTCGTCACGGTTCGAACCATTAAATAAATACGCTGTCGCGAGATTGACCAGGATATTTATTTTATAGTTCATATTAGGCCTTCAAGGCCTATAATCAAGAGAATTCACTAACAAGGGCATAAAGCCTACGAAACCTGATCCTCTGTCAATTGCTAGATAGAGTCGACAAGGTTCAATCCATAAATGTAAATGACCCCATACACCCCGATGATGGCCGCGTTGATTGAAGATCTCAACCGGAGGGGTCCATTCACAAACACTTTCAAATACCACCCAAACTCCCACAAAATCCAAAACTCCAAACTCCAAACAACCCCAAAGTCCCAAAATCCTAAAATATTTAAAACTGAAATCAAACCATCAAACACTCAAAACATAAAATCCATCCACCCTCCGCAACAGTTTGCCGAGGTGGACAAATCAAAATTTACTTCAGCTCACATTGAGCTAATGCCTAGTCGAAAATATCACTATGATCCATTCTCAAACAATCTCCTGCCAGCAAGGACGTGGTACGAGTCCTCTAACCGGCAGTTTCGCCGCCAAATGGCACCATTATATTATGGTTATGGCCAGAGCCCGTATGCTCCCCAATGGCATCAAATCCTTGAGATATGAATCAATAGGATATGATCGATAGGGCACAAAGCCCTCTGTTAGCTAAGGTGAATTAAAATTTGTCCCCTTAGACAAATATTCACCCCAGGTCTACTAGGTACCCTTGGACGAAGCAACTCATGGCTGCCGACAAGGATCCTTCTGTCAGGTTGGGTCGACTACCTCCTCTGACTAAGTAGACCAGGGATCACGATGGCCATGGACGACGGAACCATGGGATCTTGATCGGGTCTATCATCCATTCCCCCACCATCCGCTTTAAGTGCAAGGTGGTAAAAATTTCTATTTTAAATACTAAATCTTCAAATCTCCAAATCTTCCAATCTTCTAAATTCTGAAATCCTTAAATTCCCAACTCATGCTGCTACTATATGCCAGATCCACGTATCTCTACGTATCTGATTGACGACTAGCCTTAATCGAAAGTTCTCTCTCGTTATCGGGAGGGGTAATTAATTATAGGGGCTTGCACCTATAGGAAACCAGAACTCAGATCATAAAGTCCTCGCAAAATGAGGGCGAAATCTCTGGGTAGTGTCTAATCTATAATACTCATCTGCCTTCCAAAATTTACCCCGGAACTTAGTTTGTTAAAACTGCCCCCCCCCCCCCCCCCCCCCCCCGAAGAAAGCACAAAGTCGGGCGGAGGCCGGGGCCGAATTTTTGGAGCCCACAGATTTCTGGCGACTCCGCTGGGGATTGGTTTCTCTTTCCATCTTTGGCTAGTCATCTCAGTATTATCGTAGCAGTCAAATCATCCCAGATTCAAAATTCTGAATTTTTCAAAATGATCGTTTAAACAAATTTATCAGGATAACGTATTTAACAGTATTTTAAATTTGTATTATTTGAATTTGCTCGCTAATGTTATCTATTTTTGTTTTCTATTCTGTGCAAGTCTCTGCATTTTTGAAAGTGTGGGGTGATGTATCAAATTTTGATCACTAACCCTTACCTTTCATTTATGCAGATGGATCTACAGAATACACCGATGACTGTCCAGCTGGGACAAAGAGCTAGGATCCAACTAGCAAATGCTATCATCGAGACAGGGAATGCTGGAGCTACTATCTAGTTTGGTAGCGTTGACTTCCCTGCTGTTGTTGAAAGGGCCACCGCCATTCCTACGAATGGCAGAAATACTGAAGGGTCTGCCAGGAGGCCACACTCTACTGAAACTGCTGTCCGTCGTGTGCATCTGCCAGCACAACGACTTACTGCCGAGAATCCTCGTGGGAGGATTTCTATCTTTGAACGGCTATCATAGCCAGAAGCCCTGGCCACCAAGAGGGTTGTAGCCGGAGGAAGGATCTCCGTGGTGACTGCAAACACCACACCTCTGCCAACCGGGTTGCCTGCACCCGTGAAAAACACTTCTGAGGCTTCCTCATTTGGAGGAAAACTGACGAGAAGGCAGAGGAGGAAACTGAATGCTGAGCACCGGGCTCAGCAACAATTCTCAACTCATCCCTCCAATCTGTCGGCCCAAGAGCCAGAAGCAACCATTCCCACCCGGAACGGATTCACAAATCTGAAGTGGGTAAAGAGAAACAGCTCAACTGGGGAGCTGAAGAAGTCTTTCTAGGATCAACGACCTGAAGTCCCACCTCCTCAAAAGAAGAAGGAGCATGAAACTCTTTCAGCCCGGGTATATCGAGTCCTGAAGACCGTGAAGGAGAGAGGACTGAAAAAGAGAAGGTACCAGCAACCGCTGATGGTCGAAGCCAGGAGAATTCCACCAAGAGAACGTCTGTCTCTTGCTGTGGAGAAAAGAGAAAGAAGACCTACCCCGCGCGGTGAGCATCGGGGTGTGACACATGAACCACGCGTTCAGGGATCCACCGCTGAAAGGTCCCGGCGAAAAGGAAAAGAAATCTGGAGGCCAAAGCCTCACAGAGAAGAAGATAATAAAAGAAAAAGAACTGATTTGGGCGTGACATCCGGTGCTGCTTCCCAGAGATCTGCCCCCAGTTACAAACAACATCAGAAGTGGGTCCAAAAGAAGGTCCACGATGATGCTCCTCCCGACAGTAGACACCTTGGAGAATCCTCCAGGGGATCCCGTCGTTCTCTGACCCCTCCCAATAATGAATCTAACTTCGACCGTAGCCCACGGGTCGAAGAGATCTTCCTGCCTAACCAAAAATCGGAGATCCAGTGGCGCCGCAACTCGGAGATCCGAGTACTAGAAGAAGGAGAAGAAGATATGGGAGAAGAAAATATTGAAGAATATATGGATGAAAATTTAGAAGAAGATATGGTAGAAGAAAATATGGAAGAATATATTGAAGAAAATTTAGAAGATGTAAACAACACCTTGGACATGGAAGTAGTCTACATGGTGAGACACATCAACGTTGATGATGAAGCCTACTACGACGAAGGTGAAGATGATGATGACCGCTGGCAACCACCGCCTAGACAAGTATATCGGCACCGCCATGAAGCTGGGTCCACCACTGGCGGAGGTGGTCATTCCCAAGGAGAAGATGAAGTTGAGGAGGTAGAAGGGAATCCCCCTGATCCCGAAAACATCACACTCGCTGATATGCGGCGACAGATGAGACGGCAAATGAGAGCCAAAGATAGAGAAATCTCTCAGTTGAATGAAAAGATGACAGAGATGATGACTCAAATGCAATGATGATGCAGATGATGCAAAGAAATGTTGCAGTTGGTTCTATGCCCAATCCTCCCCCTGATCCTCCAAACTTTCAAGCGCCGCAAGTATCAAGAGTACGTGGAGCTCCTGAAGGTGGCAATGAAGTTAATAACATCACCCGTCAGCCCACTCCATAGAATATTGCAAGTACCTCCGAGCCTGTGACTGCTGCGCAGCTTGAAGGGATTATTACCGAGAGGATCAAGGCTATTATAACTATTGATCAGGCAGAGAAGCTAGTGGGTAAAGGTCGCCCGTCCCGACAGAGTATGATCAGGTGCCATACCCAAAGGGATATTCTGTCCCAAAGTTTAACACTTTTGACGGCAATAAAAATCCTAGACAGCACCTGGCGCAATTCAAAGCCACCTGCGGGAACACTGGAGGAAATGATGCTCTACTCTTCCGACAGTTCGTTAGCAGTTTGACGGCAGCTGCTTTCGAATGGTACGCTGAACTACCAAACGACTCTGTAAAGACTTTTGCAGAATTAGAAAATATGTTCGTGAAGAGGTTCGCTAGTGCGACCGAGAAAATAACGATCGCCGACCTTGCTCTGAATAAGAGAAAGAAAGAAGAATCAGTGACCAAATATATCACTCGCTGGCGTAACTTGAGCATGAAATGTGAACAGCAGCTTGAAGAAGAGCATGACGTACAGTTGTTAATGGGAAACATTGATGATAAAATGCAACAATTTCTGTGCATGGCTACTATTACCACATTTCAGGATCTACTGGATAGAGTGGCAAAGTTTGAGAAACTAAACTTGTCAAAATCAGAGAACTATTCTGATAAGCCTAAAAAAGTTAAAGCCTTAGGTGCTAGAAGAGGTGAGGCTGACTCCATATTTTTCTCCAGAGCTGATAAGGAGAAACAGATGACGTATAATGTAGACAAAGGCAAGCAGCTGATGTAGTATCAAGAAAAGCCTAAGCAAGTCTACAACCCCAACCCCCAGCCGAAGCTGATACTCGAGGGTAATGATAAACCACGAACTTACCAGGGCGGTGGAGAAAGCCCAAGGCAAACAACGGGAACTGGTGATCGAACGTTCCCCTCCCTCAAAGACAAAATGAATAAAGAATATTCATTTAAAAGGGAAAGTGTCGCCAAGTTATTTCGACAGGCGTTGAAAGCGGGTTTAGAACTGCCAGAATGTAAGAGACCTGAGGAGTCAAAACACAGTGGCGATCCAAACTACTGCCCGTATCATCGGGTAATGAGTCATCCAATCGAAGATTGCTATGTCTTTAAAGATTGGCTTGAAAGAAAATATCGAAGAGGAGAGCTCACATTATCCGACAATGTGCTGACTCATCCCAGAAAAGAATCAACTCGGGTAGTTACGACTTCCTCCGTACCCCCGATTGAAGAAAAGAAAAATGAAAAGAAGCCAGCTCAAGAAGAGCAGTGGGAGATTGCGGTCTCCAAGAAAACTGTAAAAATGCTGAAACAGCTTGAAGGAGTTCCGAGTGTAAAATGGAAATCTCCTACGGAGCCAGTATTAAATCTGAAGGCATTGCCTGTGGCACAAGCGTCTGCTTCTAAACAATTTCCTAACCAAGCGGGCCCTTCAAGGTCTGGAAAGGTGAAGCCCTCCAAGAGGAAGACCAAACTGAAGAAGCTCAAGGAGAAGAAGACTACAACTCAAAGGGTCATTGACAGTTTGGATGAATATTACCAAACTGCAAGGCGACCTATTAAGCTTGCTGATTTCATGACAGAGCTTAAAATAGAGGAAGTTGAAGAAAGTAGTGAAGACCCTCTTCCGGTAGAAGTATGTCAGGTCATCTCAGTGGCGCCAAATACATTGACGAAAGAAGAATGTACTGAAGGTATACCCTGTGAATACTGTATGATGGTATCGCCAATGGACTACAGTTCAGAGGAAGATCTGTATTTTTCCAAAGGAAAATGAATCGGGCCCTGACATAGTGTCACAGATAGGACATGTAAATCTGGGAGGTGACTCTGAATCAATAGATGAATCTCTAGACATGACGATGGCTGACTCGGAAGAAAACACACCGTCAAGCGAGTCTGAACAAGAGGAGATCGCTCAGGTACAATTGAGAAGCGGCAAGATACTGCCATCTCCTCCGAAGAAAGAAATATCCAACAAAGATAAGGGAAAAGAGATAGTTGTCAACGAAGACATTATCTCCGAGGATCCCAAGAAGAGACATACTCCAGTCAAGGGGATAGATTATAATATCTTATCCCATCTGAGGAAGATCCCTGCCCAGCTCAGCATATACGATGCTCTGGTGATGTCTAAGGATCTTCAAGAGACTTTGATTCAGGCTCTCAAGGACCCTGAAAGATACGAGGCGTATTTTGCTGAACGCAACCTGACTGAGGTCCTACAAGCTTGTAACGAACCATTCATCACTTTCACAAAGGATGACATGATGCTCGGGACTGCAGACCACAACCGACCTCTGTATGTTACTGCAGAGAGTGATGATTTGGTAATCAGTCGAATTCTGATCGACCCTGGGTCCTCCATCAATCTTATGAGTTTAAAAGCACTAAGGTCGTTGTGCCTCAACGTGGAACACCTCGGGCCAGATAAGCTCATGGTGCACGGCTTTAACGAGAAAGGACAGAAAACCCTTGGATCGTTTATGCTCCCTCTTGTATTCGGAGAATTTCACACAGAAGCCAAGTTCTATGTAATTGATGCGGACACTTCATTCAAGGCGCTACTAGGTCATCCCTGGCTGCATGAATATGGCGTTGTCCCGTCAACATTACACCAGTGCATGAAGTATCTCAGGGATGGAGAGGAGTTCAGGATCTCTGGTGACATCCAGCCCTTTACAGTCCATGAAGCAACAATCTATGAAGATGCACAGTATTTCATGCCAACAAAGTCGAGGCTGTCAAGCTCTCTAAAGGCTCAAGCATCAAAACTAGAGAATGCAAAGCGACCTGAACAGAAAGGTGAGAAAAAGCAGGTGGGGAGAAAGAAGGCAACGCCGACTCTTCCCAAAGAAGCTAACACTTCCACTTCTAAAGAAAGGAAACAAGTACCTCACCTTGGGAGCGACACAGATGAAGATAATGTCACCCCTACAAAATCCCAGAGGGTATGTCATTCGATGGAAGAATGGAGTAGGGAGGTTGCATATTCAAATGACGATTATGACTACGACTCTATCTACATGAATACAGTGCAGGATGTATTCTCTAGAAGGATAGACAGCCTGTCAATCTCAGACAGCGTGCTCGTAGTCACTCGCGTTCCCCTACAGTATTTCAAAGAAATAATTTCACGAGATGTGCATAAAGTTGAAGAACTTGTAACCCTTTACTACCTCGGATCAAAAAGGGGATTGAGTCGGGGAATATATTCTATTCCGTAGGAAAGGTCGAAGAAGTGAATCGTGATTGGGACCATGTCTTCATTGATTCTGAAGAATTACTACCTACGAGGTTACCTAGGTTTAATACCAAAGGTATTCAAAGAATGTTGCGAAAGTGGATCAATATTTCCACCCCAAAACGACAACTTCGTATGTGTTTAAGTCTCTGGTATGGAAGGAATCCGCGTCCAATGCGGCGGAAGGAGATGAACGCATATAAAGGTATTGGATTCGTCAGGCGAAAATGCATCCGGAAGGAGACTTGCCGAGCCATCACTTACAGGGAAGTTGAATCCAATGACGGTTCAGATGAAGAAGTATATGAAGCTAATGATCACGATGATCAGCCTGTAGAAGCCAAGCCAGCGCCAGAAGAGCTTGAAGATGGTGGACAGGCAGCCACTATGGACGAGCTAAAAGAAGTTAACTTGAGAACAGAAGAGGATCCTCGCCCAACTTTTATTAGTTCCCTTCTGCCGGAAGACCAAGTGGAAGAGATAAAAGAACTCCTCTGTGAATTCAGGGATTGCTTTGCCTGGACATATGCTGAAATGCCTGGCTTATCCCCTGATGTAGCAGTTCAAAGACTAGCAATCAAACCAGATGCGGCACCAATTAAACAAGCTCCAAGGAGAATGAGATTGGAGATTGAAGAGCAGGTGATCGCAGAGACGAAAAAGCTCATAGAAGCGGGCTTCATCTGCGAAGAGAAATATGCCGATTGGATCGCCAATATCGTCCCGGTGAAGAAGAAGAATGGACAGATTCGTATCTATATTGACTTTCGGGACCTCAACAAGGCGTGTCCAAAAGACAATTTTCCGCTACCTGTATCCGAACTCCTAGTAGACAACACGTCAAATTATGACATGTTCTCGTTTATGGATGGATCGTCAGGATATAACCAGATCAAGATGGCGCCCGAAGATGAAAAGCATACATCATTCAGAACGCCCATCGGTATTTTCTGCTATACGGTCATGCCCTTCGGCTTGAAAAACGCTGGTGCCACCTACCAACGGGCGATGACCCATATCTTTGATGAATTAATACATCAGAAAGTCGAGTGCTATGTAGATGATTTGGTCGTCAAGAGCATGGACCAAAAAGATCATCTCGATGACTTAAGAATTGGATTTGAAAGAATCAGGAAGTATGATTTGAAGATGAATCCCCTTAAGTGTGCTTTCGGGGTCTCCTCCGGTAAATTTCTTGGCTATGTCGTCCGTCACCGAGGCATAGAAGTCGATCCCAACAAAATCAAGGCGATCATTGAGATGCCACCGCCAAGAAGTCTCCGTCAACTCCGCTCCTTGCAAGGCCAACTGGCTTTCATTCGATGATTCATATCGAATATGTCGGGTAGGTGCCAGCCATTTTCAAAATTGATGAAGAAGGATGTTCGCTTCAAGTGGGATGAAGAATGTCAGGAAGCATTTGACAGTATCAAGAGATACTTGTTAAATCTGCCCATTCTCGCAGCGCCAATTCTGGGGAAGCCTCTTATACTGTATACAGCTGCATTAGAAGAGTCCCTCGGAGCATTGCTGGCCCAGCACAACGAAGAAGGAAAAGAAAATGCATTCTACTACATCAGTCGGAGATTAATCGGAGCAGAAGTACGATATTCTCCAATTAAGAAACATTGCCTGGCGTTGATCTTTGCAGTCCATAAGCTCCGCCACTATATGCTCTCCCACAAAATTACCTTGATATCAAAGATCGATCCGCTGAAGTTCTTGATGACAAGACCAGCGTTGACAGGTCGTTTGGCAAGGTGGGCAGTGCTATTATTGCAATTTGATATAGTGTATATGCCACAGAAGGCGGTAAAGGGACAGGCTTTTGGCAGATTTTCTCACCGATCCAATCCCTGCAGACTCCCCGCTCAATGACGATTTGCCCGATGAACAAATCATGTAGGTTGATGAAGAAGAAAAGCTACCATTTTGGGAGATGTACTTTGATGGGGCATCGTCTATCAAGTCTCCCAAACCTCCAAATCTTGCAAAAGCCCAAGCTGGCATCGGTCTTGTCTTCATAGAACCCGAAGGGGGCATTATGAGATTCTCGTTTAGTCTAACCGAACCTCGGACGAATAACGAAGCCGAATACGAAGCTCTAATAGCGGGACTGGAGATTGCAATTGATGTCCAAATCACAGATCTCCAAATTTTTGGCGATTCTCAACTTGTGATAAATCAAATTCTGGGCATTTACAAGATTTGCAAACTTGAATTGGCCTACTACCACCGACGAGCTCTTGAGCTTCTAAAACAAATACCGAATGTCAAGATAACTCAAGTTCCTCGAGGACAGAATGCAAAAGCAGATTGTTTAGCCAAACTGGCCAAGGAACTGACAAATGAAGATAAAAATCCACCTATATTCATTGCAGTTGAAAATCACCGGGTCTTAGAGCCAGCAACCCTATAATTCCCGCAGGCAGAGGGAATACCAAATTCGGGCCAGCAGGATATAACCCCAGTTAATCCTCAACCTCCCCAACCAGTCGATCTTGAATATCAACATGAAGAAAATCAAGCTCCTAAGAGAAGACGTAAGATCAGTCTAGCTTCAGAATCATGATGGTATTGCTTAGATGTTGAAGTCGAAGATGATTGGAGGCGACCATTCGTCGACTACTTCAAAGAAAGCAAACTCCCAATAGATAAATCTCTGGCTGCACAAATTAGAAAAAGAGCATTGCGATATGCATTTGTCAATGATACGCTATATCGGCGGGCTTTTGACCAAATGTGGCTATGATGCCTAGGGACCAAGGAAGCTAATAAAGTGGTAGCAGAAGTTCATGAAGGACTCTGCGGAGCACACCAGTCAGATCCCAAGATGGCTACTAAAATCAAAAGAATGGGTTATTATTGGCCAACAATGGTGACAAATTGTATTAACCACGCTAAGAAGTGCCACGAATGTCAGATTCACGGTGATGTTATTCATCAACCGCCAAATCCACTGCATCCAACGGTAGCGTCTTGGCCATTTGAATGTTGGGGCACAGATATAATTGGGCCAATAGATCCGCCGTCTTCGACAGGACACCACTTTATACTGGCAGCAACAGACTATTTTTCTAAGTGGGCAGAAGCGGCACCATTCAGGAAAGTTACGTCCGAGCACGTGATCAATTTCTTCACCCACAATGTCGTCTATAGATTCAGTGTATCACGCCGCGTAATCTCAGACAATGGCACAATATTCAAGAGTACAAAAATCTACAAGTTCGTAGATCATCACAAGATTGACTGGCGGTACTCGTCTATATATAACCCAAGAGCCAATGGTTTGGCTGAGGCCTTCAACAAGACGCTGGTAAAGTTGTTGAAGAAGAGGCTCACCAAGAACAAAAGAGAATGACATACAAAGATGGCAGAAGCGTTGTGGGCGTATCGTACGACCTACAAAATACCAACTAAAGCCACTCCCTACTCACTAGTGTTCGGGGCTGAAGCCGTTTTGTCACTAGAAATTGAACTACCATCTCTTCGGGTCGCTATCCAGAATGAGCTCACTCAAGAACAGAATGCTCGCCTAAGAATGGAGGAGCTCGATGCACTCGACGAAGTTAGATTGCAAGCCCAACAAAACCTAAAAATCTACCGAGGAAGGATGGCAAAATCATTTGATCGGATGGTGCGCCCTCGATCCTTTCAAGAAGGGGAATTGGTCCTGGTGCTGAGAAGATCAATCATCCCACACCGAAGAATTGGTGGCAAGTTCATATCCAACTGGGAAGGCCCATTCGTCATCGAGAAGGTGTACCAAGGAGGAGCCTACCAGCTTATCGATCTGCACGGTCAGAGGCCCATGCCGCCGATCAACGGTCGACACATGAAGAAGTACCATGCGTAAAATTGCTCAAGGAAATGTTATATTTAATGTATTATGTATTTCATGCAGATTTAAATACACTTTACATTTTAAATTTTTGAAATTCTCTTGTGTTGCAAGAATGCATTTCAAAATCACCCTGCAGGACATGGGGCATTTTAAATATTTATTTGGGTCGACATCGTGCTACGCGCCGAGATCCCCAAATAAATATTTAAAATCACAAAATCTCAAAATTATTCTATTCTGAAATGTCCCTGCGAGACAAGGGCATTTTAAATATTTATTTGGGTCGACATCGTGCTACGCGCCAAGATCCTCAAATAAATATTTAAAATCACAAAATCTCAAAATTATTCTATTCTGAAATGTCCCTGCGAGACAGGGGGCATTTTAAATATTTATTCGGGTCGACATCGCGCTGCATGCCGAGATCCCTGAATAAATATTTAAAATAACCAACGCAAATATTCTTTTATACTGAAGAATACAACAAATTCTTTTCAAAGTATGTGTAGGTGAGCTTCAAAAGATCGAGACACCACCTTCTCCAATGTACCAAGATTTCAAAGGTCAGAAAGAGATTTTCACAACTACACACTCTAACAAATTGAGCCAGAACAACCTGAAGTCTTTCAGCAGCCTGAAGCTTAAGGTTCGAGTGGGTGTAAGAGGTCGGATCCAACACGCCCAAATATGGCCGGATCGCTGGCAGCTCCGTCTACTCAACACGCCATAAGAAATGCCGTAGTAGAGGAACCCCCACTTCGTTAATCCGTTAGTAGGGACTGTAGGAAGTACGAAGGCAAATTTGACTCGACAAGTCCAAGTGATCGTAGTCTACTAAATTCTCCTAATTGATCGGAGAATTAAGGTTCCATTGGGAAGGAGAAACCTCGAGCAACTACCGAATATTCGTAGGCTCCAAATCTTCAACCACAAAGGAGAACTCTAAATCTATCAACTTCAGCAAAATCAGCATCGGGAAGCATATTTCCCATAGCTCAAGTCTGAAGCCTGAATGGGTGTAAAAGGTCGGATCCAACAAGCCCAAATATGGCCGGATCGCTGGCAGCTCCACCTACTCAACACATCATAAGAAAGGCCGCAGTAGAGGAACCCCCATCTTAGCAACCAGAGGACGAAGAGCTGTCAAATCCCAGCTCTCCCGATCTAATGAACTCAAGTGACTCAGATTAAAGTCTCCTCAAGTGGTTAAGGATCACGATACTACCTTTATATTTGGTACTATCAGTCAAATCCAAAGCTTGTAAATCCTTCAACAAATCCATAAAGCACAAAGCTAGGATCGAAGGAATTTTTCTTCAACAAGTCCACCAAAGCACAAAGCAAAGGACTGAAGAAATCATCCCAAAGTTCATGAAAAGCTTAGAGCTGAACTAAGAGGATTCTGTCATCAACAAGTCCGTTGTGCACAAAGCTCTGGACCGATGTCTTCTCGCCAACGAGCTAATACATCTAGGTCACCGGCATCTACCCCTTCATCAAGCCCGCCAAAGCTAGAAGCATAGGGCAGAAGGTACAAACCACCTGACAAGTCAGTAAGGACAAATCAGGTAATTCTCCATCAACGTCCGCAGCACAAAGCACAGGACAGAAGGAACCAAAATCTCAGGAAAACTAAAGCTACAAAAAGAGGTATCCCGAATGACATCTACAAGTGACCCTAAGGACTAGGAGCATTTTAAATATTTATTTGGGTCGACATCGCGCTGCGTGCCGAGATCCCCAAATAAATATTTAAAATTATTTACATCACCATCAACACAACTCGAAGTACAACCACAGAAATCACAGGAACAACAAAAGGAGAGAGCTCGTCAACAACTAAATTTACAAAAAATGCTTCATTTTAAAATTCAGAATCCATGTACAAGTTTTCAGTTCATATCCCTTTTACAAGTTTACATCAACAAAAAAAAAGAGAGGGAAAAGTGCAATGTCCTTCGCAGAGGACTACAAATTTGTCTCCTAAGCTATGCCTGAAGAGGAAGTCGACAGCTTTGCTCTGCTCCTTCCAAAGACCAGGTATTCTGCACTTCTGGAACCTGCATAGGGCAACAAGGGTCAGTAAGCAGCCAAAAAAAGAAAAGAACAGAACAAACTAACTAAAAACGTACCAGAACCAAATCCCTCGGTAGCAGTGAGCTGGCTAGATCCTGTCTGCACAAAAAAAAAGGGGAAACAAAGAATTGTCAGATAATTATAAAATCAGAACCGAAAACTAAGAAAACAGTAGTGTCAAAAGAAGAACAGAAAGTGGCATTACTATATACTAGCATCAACCTACAAGGTGCTACTTTGGGGATCTGGGTATAAAGTACTCTATCAATATCTTTTGGATCTCTACCTAACTACAGTAAGCACGACAATCCTCTTACTGATTACAAGTGCATCCAAAGAGATATGAAGACACCGAGACAAACTCTTGAAGATCTACAGAATGATAATCTTAGTGTGACATCCAAGCAAATTTTTGGAGATCCGCTAAATGATAATCTTAGTGTGACATCCAAGTAAACTTTTGGAGATCCGCTAAATGATAACCTTAGTGTGACATCTAAAGCAAATATCTAGAGATCCACAGGGTCGATTAGCATACAACAAACGTGATTCACTCTAGATATGAACCACATTTGTTGGGGGGCATTTGTTGACCTCTGCTGATTAAACAAAAAAAAGAAGAATAAAAAAAAATGCATTCATACCTCTACCTGCCACAGCCATACCCGTATCCTGTCCAAATCGCTGCTCTAGTCGTATCCCCAGTCTGCAAATCGGCGCCGAATGCGACTCGCCCATGCCTGACGTGCGCGATCTCGCCTCGATCCCGCCTCTGCCTTCGCCTTTAAAACGCGAACGAAGGCTCCTCCCACGACACCTCTCGCAAAAAGCTCCCTCCTCTCCTGTCGCAAACTTCCCGCACAACCTCCGCCTCTTCGACAACGTTCCCTCCAGTCGAATCGGAAGAAGCAACAGGAGCTCGCTCGCGTGAAGGTAGCCTTCTCCCGATCGCGCGCTTCTTCAGTTCCTAGTTGCTGTCCGACTTCGCTCCTCCGACGACTTCCCTTCCCTGTGGATCGGAAGTTACGACATTTTGATCAGAACCACAACGGGAGCTCGCCGCCGTGAGGGTAACTTTCCCTCCTTCGCACGCTTCTGCGGCTCCTCCGCCGCCGTTCAACTTCGCTCCGATGACTTTCCCTTCTGGTTGGATCGGAACTTACGGCATTTGATCGGAAGCAACAACGAGAGCTCGCTAACGGTGAAGGCAACTTTCTCCCTCTCGTACGCTTCTCCAACTCCGCCGCCGTTCGACTTTGCTCCAACGACTTTCCCTTTCGGTTGGATCGGAATTTACGGCATTTGATCGGAAGCAACAACGAAAGATTGCTAGCTGTGAAGGTGACTTTCTCCCTCAAGCGCGTTTCTTCGGCCTGATCCCGCAAATCCGCCGAATTAGGGATTTTAATTGCTAATTAAAATTAATTTTAATTAGTTTTAATTATAATTATTTTAATTAATTACATTTATTACAATTAATTTTAATTAATTTTAATTAAATAATTATAATTAATTTAAAATTAATTATAATTAATTTAATTAAAATCAATCTTGATTAATTGTAATTAATATTTTATTAATTAATTAAAATTAATTATTATTAATTAATTAATCATAGTTAATTAATATTAGTTAGTTTTAATTAATTACTTACTTTAATTAATTATGATAATTAGTTATAATAATTGTAATTAATTATTCTAATTAATTATAATTAATTAAAGATAATTATAATTAACTATTAATTATAATTAATATTTAATTTCTTAAAAAAATGCAAAGAGGCTCTTCCCTCTTGCCTCGATCCACGAGCCACCTCCACCAGTTCAATCAAAGGTATAACCCCTAAACTTTGAAAACCCAGCTTCGGCGCTTGCAACGTGACGAACAGACCACCCATGCACGCTTTTCTCTAGCTTGGTGGGAGGAAGTTCGCCGCAGTGCTAGCGACGAGGCGGGCGATCTCCTAAAGTTCTGTTTTCGATGTTTGCGGCGCGCCGAGGGACCCCATATGCACGCTTTTCTCTAGCGTGGTGGGAGGGAACTCGGTGCGGCGCTTAAAGCGAGGCAGGCGAGCCTTGTGCGCGCTTTTTTTAGCACGGCGGGGCAAAGTTATAAGTACCTGTACGCGGCTCTGTACATACGGGGAAAGCAAACTGTGCTCTTTTAAAACAGGTACATTTGAAGACCCATGCACGCCTTTCTCTGGCGTTGTGAGGTTGAAGACTTTACACGGCCGCGGTGTCCTCGAAAGAGGGCACCTACCATGCACGCTTTTCTCTAGCGTGGTGGGAGAGGCCCAGTTTTCCGTAGTTTCCCCTAAACGGGGGATACGTCGGAATGCTGCCGAAATTTCGGGTGAAAATAAAACTGCACTTGGGCCTGATTTGAACAAATTTTGGACAGCAGGGGACTGGTGAACCTTATGCAATTGATCTAAATGAATTGAACTTGAATTAAAATTAAACTCAAGTGACTTGAACAAAGAGAACAGTGGACCTGATTTGCACTTTAGTGAGCAACAAAAAACTTGAACGAATGCGAGGGACATGAAGTTGACTTGAACACAATGAACAAGGACTTGAATATTTTGAACTCAAGAGTTGGACCACTGGGGACTTGAATCAAACTAGAACTTGAGCTCGCTTCTTGAACTCAAATGGGGACTCTTGAACTTGATTTGAACATACAATTAAACTCATGCAAAGACCTGATTTAGACAACAGGGAACCATTGCTTGAACTCAAATGACTGGGAGCTTGACTTGAATGAAAGATAGCAAGAGACTCGAGCTCAATATAAACAAACAGGAACTCAAATGAACTTGGTACAAGGAGTCTTTACATGAACTGGGACAATGCAGAGGACTTGTTTGGGACTCAAGTGGATTTGTATGAATTAAACTCAACTTGATTTGAATATCAAGTGGACTGAGTTTGGACTCGAACTGATAATTCGAGACTTTCAATAGGAGATTAAAGAGTATCATTGCCGGTTGACATATAAGCAGCGATACAATGATTTTCAAATGAATGTTAAAGAATTACAAGAAGGGTCAAGGTACAAGTAGCTATGAACAAAATTGTGAGCTGGACTACAAACTATTTGTAAAGATATCGAAAGGTTTATTATCGTTGATATGGCTTAGTCATGATCCACAGGAACTAACAACATGCTTGCGAACTATAATATAAAACTTTCAAAGGGCAATATGACTCATTCACATAGAGCACACTGGTGGAGATATGAATGCACAACACGCGATGGACATAGCACATCTACAAACAAACCCAAGAAGGTTGTGGAAAAGATATCAAGTATATTACTAATGCCAAGTAGCTTGTAGGTAAGTATATTGGTTCTCCATTAGCGAAAGCAGATGATATACAATGAAGGAAAATGCCACGACATCCTTGTACTCAACATCAAGATACAAACGAGCACATGAGCTCCTATGAAACATTATAAGGGACTCTTCAAATATTCAGATATCTCACAAGCAGAAGATGAGAGATTGATGACAGATGTAAGCCCCTAAGAGCCGTTATAGAAGAGCCCCGTTGTACATACAATAAGTTATCCACAAGCAAGATATAAGATGACCACAACCAATGTAGATGCCTACGGGTAACACTGAAAAAGTTGCAAGTAATAAAATTAAAAATGTATTTGCAATCAATTGCAAGTGGATGTAAATGGTGAGAGTTTTCAACATGCTACGGGTAGGGCTTGAGGATGATGCCTGTAAAAATCTTACAAAAGACCATTCACAAATGCATACATGAGTGGTGCAATGATATACCCATAAGTAAAGCTTGGAGATCTAATACCCCTACAAGGTATGGTGAATATGAAAGCTGAGGATAATTGTCCATATCATTTGCAATAAGATTGTGTCAAGTATACATATCTATCCACTACAAGGATAAAGAAATATTGACATTGGAGAGCTTAGAGAATGGTGATTGTTCGCAGCATCTCAATGACCATGCATTTGTTAATGTGGGGAACCATAGTCTTCATTGTGACGAATTAGAGCTTATTGCTAGAGGGGTAATCAAGAGGTTTTCAGAACCTCCATTGATAACAAAAGTTATAGAGCCAACACCGACCGATATATCAACACCTGCAAACAAGGATAGTTGATATGCAAAAAAGGCAGTAATTCCTTCACCAATATTTGCAAGAAAATACTGGATGATGTGTAGTAGACATAAGTACATGCAGACTTTCATAACAAGAGTACTCTAGCATCCTCGTGGTCAACATCAAGAAACAAACAAGCATACTATCTATAAGAAAAGATAGCATATCTGTAGCATAATGCACGGTACCTACGGGTTGCTGTGGGAAACTAATCGTGCACACAACAATCCATCTACAAACAAAAAAGAGCAGGAGATTCGTCAGTGTACTACAATCTACCTGCGTAAATCATGCAAGTGGTGCACGACAGTCTGCCTGTACAAAGTAGCAAACAACTCAGTCCACGAGCTACTGCATCACGCCACCGGATCCGCAACTTTCATGCAAGCGGACAGAAGGCGTGTACAAATATTCCAAGAATACCCCCGCACATGTACACTTTAATTTGTATACACATAGGTACACTAAAAGGGTACCCGCACGGGCCCCGGTGAGCGTGTTATTGGTACACACGCGACGTTTAGGGATGCTGCGCGGGTCAATAGATTTGAACCCGATCCTCCTAAAGCAAGTGAATAGGAGTTGACAAGGTTCAATAAAAAATTATAAAAAGCCCCCAAACCCGCACGGGCCCCGGCGAGCGTGTTATTGGTACACACGCGATGTTTATGGATGCTGCGTGGGTCAATAGATTTGAACCCGATCCTCCTAAAGCAAGTGAATAGGAGTTGACAAGGTTTAATAAATAATTATAAAATGCCCCCAAACCCGCACGGGCCCCGGCGAGCGTGTTATTGGTACACACGCGACGTTTAGGGATGCTGCGCGGGTCAATAGATTTGAACCCGATCCTCCTAAAGCAAGTGAATAGGAGTTGACAAGGTTCAATAAATAATTATAAAATACCCCCAAACCTGCATGGGCCCCGGCAAGCGTGTTATTGGTACACACGTGACATCTAGGGATGATGCGCGGGTCAATAAGTGAATTCCAGTTCGAGCCCGATCCTCCTATACGGGCAGATAGGAGTCGACACGGTTCGAACCATTAAATAAATACGCTGTCGCGAGATTGACCGGGATATTTATTTTATAGTTCATATTAGGCCTTCAAGGCCTATAATCAAGAGAATTTAATAACAAGGGCATAAAGCCTACGAAACCCGATCCTCTGTCAATTG
This sequence comes from Dendrobium chrysotoxum, assembly GCA_019925795.1. Lineage (NCBI taxonomy): Eukaryota > Viridiplantae > Streptophyta > Magnoliopsida > Asparagales > Orchidaceae > Dendrobium > Dendrobium chrysotoxum. Next base: position 55,815,815 of record CM034301.1, read on the forward strand.
CTAGATAGAGTCGACAAGGTTCAATCAATAAATGTAATTGACCCCATACACCCCGATGATGGCCGCGTTGATTGAAGATCTCAACCGGAGGGGTCCATTCACAAACACTTTCAAATACCACCCAAACTCCCACAAAATCCAAAACTCCAAACTCCAAACAACCCCAAAGTCCCAAAATTCAAAAATATTTAAAACTGAAATCAAACCATCAAACACTCAAAACATAAAATCCATCCACCCTCCGCAACAGTTTGCCGAGGTGGACAAATCAAAATTTACTTCATCTCACATTGAGCTAATGCCTAGTCGAAAATATCACTAGGATCCATTCTCAAACAATCTCCTGCCAGCAAGGACGTGGTACGAGTCTTCTAACCGGCAGTTTCGCCGCTAAATGGCACTGCAGGATAAACGGTTATGACTCGAGGCCCACTGAACCAGGTGGTCGCCGCCAAATGGCACCATTATATTATGGTTATGGCCAGAGCCCATATGCTCCCCAATGGCATCAAATCCTTGATATATGAATCAATAGGATATGATCGATAGGGCACAAAGCCCTCTATTAGCTAAGGTGAATTAAAATTTGTCCCCTTAGACAAATATTCACCCCAGGTCTACAAGGTACCCTTGGACGAAGCAACCCATGGCTGCCGACAAGGATCCTTCTGTCAGGTTGGGTCGACTACCTCCTCTGACTAAGTAAACCAGGGATCACGATGGCCCGGGACGACGGAACCATGGGATCTTGATCGGGTCTATCATCCATTCCCCCACCATCCGCTTTAAGTGCAAGGTGGTAAAAATTTCTATTTTAAATACCAAATTTTCAAATCTCCAAATCTTCCAATCCTCTAAATTCTGAAATCCTTAAATTCCCAACTCATGCTGCTACTATATGCCAGATCCATGTATCTCTACGTATCTGATTGACGACTAGCCTTAATCGAAAGTTCTCTCTCGTTATCGGGAGGGGTAATTAACTATAGTGGCTTGCGCCTATAGGAAACCAGAACTCAGATCATAAAGTCCTCGCAAAATGAGGGCGAAATCTCTGGGTAGTGTCTAATCTACAATACTCATCTGCCTTCCAAAATTTACCCTGAAACTTAGTTTGTTAAAACTCCCCCCGAAGAAAGCACAAAGTCGGGCAGAGGCCGGGGCCGAATTTTTGGAGCCCACATCGACTTCACTCCTTCAGATTGTCGGCTGTAAGGGACTTTTTTTTCAATTTGGATATCCTATTAGACGGCACACCACAGGAAGTTTGAAAGATATGAAGACGAATATAGAGAAATACCTCATTTTTAAGACTAGCGTCATTTCATAGGAATAGAATCCCGGTTGTCGTCGGTGGGGCCCGGCCACCTTTACTTTTCAGTATTTTTGGGTTGTACGTATAATAAGTGGCACTTGCCACGGACTTTGGATATTTTGGTTAATATTTTTATAATGATGTGTTTACTCTACTTGCGCATTAGAATTGCATGTTTTTCCTAGGTTTCTTACTTTGTTTTGCTTTGGGGTGGCACGGACGGAGTCTTTATGTTAGGCTTTTTAGGATATTAAATTTTTTATAAAGTTAAAAATTTGTTTAAATAAGATAAAAATGAACATAGGATTAAAATTAACTAATTTTTCAAAATTAATGCATGACTCCTTTAAAGAGTCACCTTTTAAAATGATCGATGAATAAGCCCTGTTCACTTAACAGTGACTACCGGCCAGACTTGATTGGCCCTACCCATATCATGCATAGCTTGCAGTCCAAGCATATAGATTTTCTTTTATAATATAGAGGGATAGTTAATTTTGCATAAAGCATAGTACCATTTATGATCGGGCTTAGTGCCCATTTCCTCTCTGTGCCTCCCACCACTCTTGCATTTGCATAAGACTGGATATCATTGATTTGATACGCTAGATGGAGTTTAGCTAGTACCCCTTTCCAAGCAGGGTGGTAAATCCAGGTTGGTGCTGCTTAGATCCCTAGTGGGGTTTAAGTTATAAGTCCCCTCGCAGTGTCTTGTATTAGTTAGGTCGTGGGTGTTAGTACCGAGTGTACGATACATCCCTTGTAGATTTAGGATCAAAGGCTGGCAGTATTCGTATGTCGTTGCATGCCTTATCGGCGGGAAAGCTCTCTATTCTTCAGAGGCTATAAATCCTACTCATCAGCGTCACTTTGATAGCGCCACTTCCATCTTTCCCTCACGCATGTCGTATGAAGTGATTTCCCTTCCAGTTTCCTTTAGTAAGACCGGCCAAGTGCCTATGTGATCCATGCATGTTGAAATGACCAATTGAGCCTATCTTCCCTTGAATTAGGAGAGCCTAGATTTTCCCTTATGCATTAAACCCTTTGAGAGAATAATATAGCATCCTTAATCGAGAGTCTTCTTATGCTGAGGCTTAAGATGTAATTAACTACAGGGGCTTGCGCCCGTGAGAAACCGATCCCCACATCAAATAAATCCCATTCAAGCTAATGTATTGAATGGAAAAAATCTCGTGAATTTGATCAGGTCATATATATTATTACCCATCGAGGTGCGTAGGTGAAAGTCATTATCCTCCATGATTAATCGTATATATAATCTCATCTGCTCTTCTATTGGCCTACTTGCGTAGAGTATAAAGGTCTACGACCGTTTTGTCCTATGAGATAGTACAATCGCACCCTTTGCATTCTGTTCCTGTAAGCAGAATCCTTTCGAAGACCCACATCGTCGACTTCACTGAACAATATGACAACTTCACTCAATAAGTCAATAATTAAACCTAGCAAGTTGGTGACTTCATCCAACAAATTGGTGACTTATATATCATGGTGTATTTTCTAATATAGTTTAGAAGTAGCCTTCTTTAACATCAAAAGACTAAGTTAAATATATAAATAGGGGGTCAAGTAAAGATTGTGGAGTTCTACAAAAATATTACAAAAATTGCTTAAATTAAAAATATTTGTATTAGAAAACTGCTTAATAAAGCAATAAGAAAGATATCTCAAATGAAGCCTTAGTTATCATTTATGCTTTTTTTGAGTAGCCTATGTTTTTCTATTTTTTATGTTAAAAAAGCTATTTTTTTGATAACAATGTCAATTATATATCTCAATTTTTTTTAATAAAAAATTAAAGAAAGCTATGAAAAAATGGCCATCCAAATAAATTCTTTTTTAATTAATTATTTTTTCTATGAAAAAATAACAATGTTCCATGCTAGAAAATATATGTTCATGGAGTGAGTTATTTGTCCAAAGGCACGCACATATACAAAATAAGCTCACAAGAGGGGGGGGGGGGGCATATGTTGAAAGAACTAAAAGTGAAAAATCAAAGGGCCTTGCTTAACTGAAATGCTCCACAATCTAGGAAAAATATTACAAAAATTTTCCTTTTCTCATAACTAGAGAAAGCATGATTATAAACTATAGATTATCGACATGACTACAAGTGGATGCAATGAAAAATGTTAAAGAAATATTGAAGGGTTCGAGTATTAGTGTCGGTTAATAACTAGTATAAGTGATTGAGGGATGATGATTGTCAGCATCACTAACGATGGGTAAAAGTGGCAAAATGATAGTGGACATCAGTATTAGTTGGCAAAAGATGATAACAATTAGGCGATGAAAGTCATGTGATAGCAGATGTTTACAATCATCAATGCCGATATAACTAGCAAGTATTGATAATCATTAGAATTGATTATTAAGCAAAGCCTTATGATTCTTTAAATTCAAAAACTCTCATCACTTGAAGTTCCCTTTATAGAATGAAGACCTTTCATTTGATAATAGGATATTGATATGAAGCCAAACCCTTAACTACTTAATAGCAAATTAATAAAAACGCTCTCTTTTTCTTTAAACACTGTCGTTGCCAGGTCAAAGTCTTGGATGAAAAAAGTGGAGGGTTGCATTAGATAGTCGACAACCAACGTAAAACTTGTCAAATAATCATGACATGAATCATTTAAAAAATTATGTTAATGTTAGGGCGTCCCCTGGAAGTGACGCGATGTATGGCTTGAATACAGTGACAAGTTGCAAGGGCCGCAGCACCGGTGCCCGGGTGCAGTGTTAAATAGGCAAGGGTTCCATATAAAGGATGGATGTGGGCAAAGAAGCTAGTCCATGAAACTAAAATTAGGATAAAAACTTAGAATATATGTTCCTTATGTAAAAATTAATGGAATTAATAAATATTATGATTCATATGAAGATAAATATTTTGTGTTTTCAAGAAACTAAATGGGTTGGAGAGAAGACTAAGGAGATTAATAGTTTAGAATTAAACTTTGGTATTTGAGTAGGAGTCGTATTAGAAATGGTGTATGTGTGATTATAGATAAGAGTGAAGGATAATGTTATAAAAATTCATAGAATTGGAGATAGAATTATAGCTTTAAAGATTGTTGTTGATGCTAAGATTATTAATATTATAAGTGTTTATGCTCATCAAGTAGGTTTGAATATAGGTTCAAAATTAAAATTTTGAAATGACTTAGAAGAATTAATACAAAAAATACATCTTGAAGAAATAATTTTTATTGGAAGATATTTATGGACATGTTGGTAGAGAGGTAGATGATTTTAAAAGCATTAAAAATGACTATGGGTTTGGAACGACAAATGAAGATGGTAAGATCATATTAGATTTTTCTTTAGCTTATAACTTTTTAATTGCTAATATTTTATTTAAGAAAAAAAATGAGCATCTCATTACTTATAAAAATAGATATAGTAAAACTCAGATTGATTATTTTTTATAAAAAAATTAGATCATTTAGATTGCAAATATTATAAAGTTATTCCAAGTGAAAATTTATATACCCAACATCAATTATTAGTTTTAGACTTTAAGATAAAATGGCAAAAAATAATAAATAAAGTAAAATAATATTCTAGGATTAGATGGGGTATTTAAAGAATATTATTAAAAATATTTTTGTGAGTAAGATTTTAGATCTTAAGATTTTATCTGTGCATGAGGATGCTAATATTATGCAGGAAAAAATAGCTAGTGATATTAAGATTATTACAAAAAATGTGCTTGGAGTATCAAAAGGAAATGCTCCTAATAATAAAAATAGTTGGTGGTGGAATCCAAATATACAAGAAAAGATAAAAAATAAGAAGATTTGCTATAAAAATTAGTTTAATTATAAAAATTCTGATAATTGGGAAAGATATAAAGAAGCACGTAAGGAGTCTAAGAAAGTAATTTGCGATGCAAAAATCTTAGCTTTTAATGATTTATATAATAGATTAGATACTAAGGAGGGAGAAAAATAAATGTATAAGTTAGCCAAACAAAAGATAGGAGTAATAAGGATTTAGTTTAAGTGAAGTGTATTAAGGATGAAGATCAAAAGCTGGATGAGATATTTTGCTTAGAAGATGATATTCAACAAAGGTGGATGAGATAGTTTGCTATATTTTTTAATGAAGAATGTGAAAATACAATTGACTTTAGTGGCCTTAGCACCCTAAATGAAAATAAAGATTTCTGTTTTTATCAGCATATCAGTAAAACCGAAGTTAGCGAGGCTTTAAAGAAAATGAAATGCAGAAAAGCTGTTGGACCTGATGATATTCCAATAGAGGTGTGAAAATACTTAGGAGATAAAGGAATTTTTTTGGCTTACTAAACTTTTTAATACTATTTTGAAGACTAAAAAAATGACATATGAGTGGAGAATGAGTGTATTAATTCCTATTTTTAAGAATAAAGGAGATGCACAAGATTGTGCAAACTATAGAGAAATTATGTTAATGTGTCATACTTTAAAACTATGGGAGCGAGTTATGGAGCGTAGGTTGCGGTGTGATACTAATGTTTCTTAAAATCAATTTGAATTCATGCCGGGTAGGTCTCCTATGGAAGCCATACATTTATTGAGAGGTCACATAGAGAAATATAGAGAGAATAAGGAGGATCTACATATGATATTTATTAATTTAGAGAAAGCATATAATAAAGTTCCAAGAGAAGTGCTATGGAGAGTTCTTGAAAAGAAAGGAGTTAATATCGCTTATATCCAAATCATTAAAGATATGTATGCATGAGCTATTATTTGTGTTCAAATACAGATGGTTTGACCAAGTATTTTCCTATTTCGATTGGATTACATCAAGGATCAGCCTTAAGCCCATATCTTTTTGCTTTAGTCATGGATGTTCTCACTAGACATTTGTAAGAGGATGTACCTTGGTGTATGCTTTTTGCTGATGATATTCTTTTTGTTGTTAAGACTAGAGAGGGAGTTGAAGGTAAACTTGAATTATGGAGGTCAACCTTAGAGTCTAAAGGTTTTCGCTTTAGTAGATCTAAAACTAAATATATAGAGTGTAATTTTAGTAGTAATAGACCTAATGAGGGGATTGTGACTTTCGGCGATCAAGTCATTAATAAGAGTATATGTTTTAGATATCTTGGATCTATTGTTCAGAGTGATGGTGAAATAGATGGGGATATTATCAGCAGAATTCAAGTTGGATGGTTGAAGTGGAGGAATGCATCGGGTTTATTGTGTGATAGAAAAGTCCCCCTCAAACTTAAGTGAAAATTCTATAAGATGGTGGTGAGACCTACAATGCTTTATGGTGTTGAATGTTGGCCATTAAAAGAGAAGCATAATACTAAGTTAAGTGTTGCAAAGATGAGAATGCTCAGGTGAATGAGTGGCTTTACCCTTAGAGATAGGATACAAAATGAGCATATACGTGAAAAGGTTGGAGTAGCTTCAGTGGAAGATAAGATAAGAAAGAGTCGCCTTAGATGGTTTGGTCACATAAAACAGCGGCCTTCCGATGACCCAGTTAGGAAAGTAGACGTATTAGATTTGACTTATGTTAAGAAAGATAGAGGTAGACCTAAAAAGCATTGGTTAGAAAATATTAGAAATGATATTTCTTTATTAGATTTAAACAAGACTTTTAACAGGACACTATGGAGAAAAAGGATTCATGTAGCCGACCCCACGTATTGTTGTTGTACTATGTTTTTTTTAATAACAGGATACCAATAAATTTAATTCGTGCACCTACAAAAATGTGAATATTTAAGCACTATTCTATTCAAAATATAATTGATCTTGATTTGTTTAACTAACCTTCAGAAGAAATCTTAACTAACCGTCAATAGTAAAATAAAATTAAACTTACTCATCAGTCAAAACCAAGAAAATCTAATAAATTCTACTAAGTAAAATTTTTTATTCAATCGACGTATCGATACAGTTCAAAGTCGGAGAAAATGGCGGCGAGATTGAGAAGCAGCGTAACCGGCGATCTCATCTTCCCAGCGGAAATCCGTGCCGGTTATTAGTGAAATATAACTAACGAGAATTTAAAAAAAAAAAAAAACCTTAAACGGATTCCAATAAAATTAGCTGCAATATATTAGTCCACAAACCTTCTCAAGTTGCGGGAAAAATCTGGAGGAAACTCGATCTCAGACAAAGAGATTCATCATCCTCGGCTGGCGATCATGCCTATCATCATCAATAGAGTTAATAGACTCGCCAGAAATCATGGACGGCGCGGGTGATCTTGGCAGAGGTGCCAGTTATCACTGCAGAGCAAGCCCATCGCGCCGCTGACAGGGTTGATTTTCCTGCCACAAGCTTCGAATAGTAGAGACTTGAACAGCGCTGCAGAACTTAAAGATTTCAAATCGAATAACGGATCATTGTGCGAGAGGGAATCCGACAAGTAGGATTAGAGTTTATACCTGAGCGCTGCGGCTCCGGCACTGCCGATATGAAAGACATGAGACTTGCACGGCCGAAGAACTCGGCAACAAAACCGGTGGCGTTTCCCTGCGACTCTGGTCTCTCTATCCACAGCAGGCATGAACAGATGATGCTGGACTCGCCACATCCCTTACGGAGAACTCGGCATCCATTGCAACTCATCGCCGATCGTTCATTCACAAGAATTCAATTTAATTTATTATCCAAGTTTTCGCCGATTCAAAATTTTTAGGGCACGGGACGATCAGGGGAGAGGCAGAGAGAGAGAGAGAGAGAGGAGGGCAGAAGGCCGACTTCGGGGATGAAGGCGTTTGGATTATATGGGTTTGTAGGGAGGTTAGCTTACCAATGTGCTTGATTAACGTTCAGCGAGCGAGATGGGAGGAGAGCTTGAGCTTAAGCCAATGAAGTCAAACTCAAACACACAACACATCCGTAAAAATTAAATCTAAGATCTTTTAGTTGATAGTCTAAATTCTCAATCAACAGACCAAGATGAGCTATGCAGGTTAAGCTAGTTAATAGTTTAAGAGAGCGGCTACTCTCTAATTTGATGTTTCTTTCATGTGAAAAATAAAAATTTATTTATAATTTTTTAGTGTCATTTTAATCATTTTAACTAGAATCTACGAACAGTCCATTGGATGACCTCTTTTCATTTCTTTGGTCATAGATTATTTTTTAGGCATTTACATGCCTTACTGACATTATCATTGAGTGATCATAAGCTCATTGGATCACTCTTATCAAGATGTTCATTTTAATTGTAAGCACATAATATTCAAAACTTGTTAGATCCCTTAAATAGCGTCACAAAGTTTTCAACTACATTTCTAGTGATTTATTCGAACGCATTTGAACTTAATCAAAACACTTGGTAGTGTTAGATTGGTCTCATTGAAACATTGGCTTAGACAATAATTTAATTTAAATTTTTTAATTTAAATATTACATTACGATTCATAATTGATAATATGAATTTGCTAGTAAGGTATCAACAATTAGCTTAAAATAAATTTAAAATTTTCAAAAGAGTAATCCAGTTGATAGTTAACCAAATCATAATGATAAATCGATATGATATTTAGAAGTTTGTAAAAATAGATATTCAAGTAAGGAACGGCAAAACTCACTTTGATCTGTTGGTTGAAAGTTTTGGCTACCAACCAAGAGGTTTTAGGTTCGAAGCTTGTGTATGTGATGTGTGTGAGTATTTATCTTATTTGGCCTAAATGTTTCAAAGAAAAAAGTTATGAACGGGAATATATATTGATATGGATGTTGTTAATTTGATACTTGTTGATATAAAGTTATTTATATTTGTTTATTTATGCAATCAATATAAAAAAATGACTCCATCAATTAATTTTTAAGGGTTTTAGCAACAATTTTAGGTTTCATTTGGAATAGCTTTCTTTCTACTTTCTAAAGCAATTTTCTAATAAAAAAATTTCTAGTTTAAGAAAACTTTGTATAAAAAGTTACTTTAAAAAATATTAAGAAAATTGTCGCAAACGAAACCTTAATTGTTGAAAAAAGCCTTATAGATGTTCTAAAATTAATGTGATTTTGGCAATGATTTTGTAACAACAAAATTGTTGTGATTGTGACAATATAATCATTTGGGAATAGATTTTGTAACAATTAAGCTTGCAATGGTTATAAATGTGGCAATCATGTACAATTTTGTTTACTAAAAAAGCTATTTTAAAAAGCAATAAGAAACCTATCTCAAGCCTTAATCTCCTTCGCAAGTATATAGCTCCTTTGCACGAGAAATTATTACGTGCAAAGATCAGGCACAGAAAACCGTTCGGTTTTGTCTCTGTGAACAGTAAAAGCGCAGTTACTGTTCATCACTGTGCTTTTACTGTTCAGCACTGCACTTTACTGTTCACAGAGACAAAACTAAATAATTCTCTGTATCATATCTCTATACGTACCTATCTAAATAAATATAAAAAACAGGCTTACCGTAAATTCAGTACGATTTAGAGGTTTTGTACGGAATGTTACATAATTCTTTATAATATTGTTTGTTATAAATAAAAGTTTTATTTATGCGGATATTTTTTTTTTCTCTTACCTTTCGAAGGCCCGCCAACTTAGAGAAAAAAAAAAGATGATTTGCAAATTAAAATACTTCGCTTACACTGAGAGCGCTAACTACTACACAAAATATGCATTCTTTTTACTACTTGTTATTGGCATTAACGCTTGATGATTTTGCCTCATTGCCCAAATAGGTATGGTACATTTCTTCAATTCTTCGCCATGAATTATAAATTTATAATGTAATTTGAATAAATTTAAAACAAAAAATATGCAAATTCAAATTTAGTACATATTGTTAGAGCACCTTGACACGTCAGCAGCAGCCATCCGAACGTTCTCTTCTTGTTGTTCTTTATTCTTGGTTCCGCTCTCTGTATTCATCTCGGCTATATATAGAGCCTGTCATGTACTCACTAGATAGAGAATAAATCATTTCTTTCTTCGTCTCTTGTTGTCCTGCTGTTTCCTCATTCTCCGCCGTTTTCTAACATGGTATCAGAGCTCTACGCTTAACAGCTCCGATCCATGGCCGATCAAGATTCCGCTGCCTCCGCTCCAGCAATCTCTACCCTCTCCGCCTCCCTCACCGAATTCGTTGTGCCCAACCCTCTCAAATTTCTAATCTCCAACCTCAAAAATCTTGTTCCCACCATCCTCACCAATGACAACTACTCCATCTGGCGCTTCCAGTTACACCAACACTTCGTCGCCAACGGGTTCAGCGGCCATCTCACGGGCACCTCTGTCTGTCCTTCAGATCCTTCCACGACGGACTACCAGCTGTGGAAACTAATCGATCGAAACCTTATCTCCGCCCTTCTATCTACTATTTCTCCATCCGTGCTGCCCTACGTTCTAACTCTCGCCACCGCTCCCGACATCTGGATCACTCTCGAAAAGAGGCTACAACCTACCAACAGATCCCGCGTCATCCAACTCAAGAACGAGCTCCACCAGATTCAGATGAAAGACCGCTCGATGCAACAGTATCTCGCACAAATCAAGAACCTAGTCGACAACATCGCCCAATATTTTGATTTTCATAGTTTTAAACTTATATGTTTGACCTGAATATTTATGGAAATATTTTTAAGGAAGTTATCCAAATCAAAATTATCATCAAGTTGAGATAAAAGAAACAAAAGAATGAAACTAAAATTGGAAATAGTTGTATGGAGAGTGATTCACTAAAAAGTTTGGGGGTATATTCACTAAGGCTCCATTTAGGATAATTTTTTTATTGCTTTTTAAAGCATTTTTTTAGTACAAAAATTTTCAGTTCAAAAATGTTCAAAAATTTTTTGTATTAAAAAGCTGTTTTAGAAAGCAGTAAGAAAACAGTCCCAATAAAATCCAAATCTTTAACAGGTCATGTATTATGACTTCCAGTATTTAAGGTTAATCATAATATTCAAGATTATGTTTCACGATTATTCTAATAAAGAGCCCATTGTTAGTCTACTGTCATGATTTTTCCTACAAGTATATTTCAGGGGTGTCAAAATCTGACCTGATCAGAAACCCGACTCGGACCCGACCCAAAAAATTTCTGTTTTAGGTCAACCCGTTTGCTATACGGGTAGGTTCAGATTTGAGTTTTCGACCCGTTTTTAAAAAATGGGGTGGGTTCGGGTTGACCTGGCAACTCAAAGTCAACCCGGGTTGACCCAGGAACGTGACTGCCTCGCATCGCGTTAGCTCAGCGCCTCAGCCATCCACGCGTCAGGCCAGCAGTCCCGTCCGCGTCGGAGCATCTAGTCTCCATCTCGTCACTTCAGACCAGCAGTCCCGTCCGCACGTCGTCCTAGACCGCCTCAGCCAGTCAGCCGTCACATCAGCGTCTGTCGGAGTCCAACCTGTAGGATGCCGTAGTGCAAGTGTGCAGCGTCTCCGCCTCGCCGAGTACGCGACCAGTCACCGTTGGCCACTTGGCCTCACCGTTGTCGACCTCACTAGTGGTCCAGTCACCATCAACCTCACCGGCCATCGCCTATGTTGTTTAGCTAATCGGGTTCGTGGGTCGGGTCGGGTCGAATCAGGTCAACTGGGTAACCCGCACGAGTCGAGTTCGGGTTGAAAATCCTAACCCATTTAGCTAACAGGGTTGTGTTCAGATCAACCCGTTTACGCTCGGGTCAATTCGAGTTGGACCCAAACCTGACCCGTTGACCCGAATTGACACCCTTAGTATATTTGAGAGCAAAGATAGATGCTTATTGGCTTGATTAGTTCTCTCGTTAGTTAGAGTATATTGTTTCACGAGACAAAGCATATTATTTATGTTGTTATCTTTTTATACAAGAAGGTTGAAAAAAAAATAATGATGAAACATCTAATAAAAATAATTTTTCAAATGAGTAAAAATTAGAAACATTTAAACTTTATGTTGGAGGTCCTAACAATGTGAGAATGAATTAGAGTCGACATATTGAGTTCATTTTTTAGAACTAACTTGTTAATGCGAGAATTGAATATTATTTCTATTTCATGAGAAATTTTACAACATTGAAGATGTAGAAGTAACTGAGTAACAACTATTAAGAGGAGAACACCTAAAAAAAACTAACTAATATAAATTATTTCTATATACTTCATGCTTCTATGCTTACAATCATAATGATTATTAGGTACTACTTGACATAATCTTTTCATGTTTCAGAACATGATAATCTTTTGCTTCTAAATCATTTTGGGAAAGGAGAGAAAAGTTAGATTTCAAATTGCCACACATATTTAGAAATAAGTTCAGGCATGAGATGATAAGAAAACTTAAGGAAATAAATCAATGAACAAGTTTGTGTTACATAATTCATTTAATGCTAAGTCCTACATTCACAACATTTTGAATGAGGAGACAACCACCATAAAATTAGTAAAAAAGAAAATCAAAGGAGGGGTGCACATTTAGAATCCCTTTTAAAGTGCAATATTTTATGTAATAGAAATATCTCATATGTATTCAATTCAAGTGGCATTTAAGATTGATGAGAGTGTATGATGCTGGCCCTTCAAAGTGTTAGAAGTTTACAATACTTCAACTTAGAAAAGAAATCAAAAGATCCAATTTGACAATCAAAAGATCCAAATCGCAATATTGACTCCAGAGAAAAAAGGATCATTACTAAACAAACTTACGTTATTTCTCAAAATGCCCCACAAAAAAATTATTAAAATTTGGGGTATTCGTTTATTCATAAGAACAAAGACAACCATTCAGCCCTAATCCATTTACCATTCATGAGAATCACATAGAATACCTCAAGCCATGCACTTTTCTTCAACAACAAGAACAACAACAAGATTATATCTTTTGACACTCATTACAATGATTAAGACTTCATTTGGGACGGCTTTTTTCCTGCTTCTTAAACCTGCTTTCATGTACAAAAATTAAAATTTTTGTACTAAAAATTCACTTTAAGAAGCAATAAGAAAGCCGTCCCAAAAGAAGCCTAAATCTTCATTTGAGATTATTTTCTTACTACTTCTTAAAATAATTTTTTAGTACAAAAATTATTTGATCAAGCCTCGACTTAACACTTTACAAACTCCTTCAATATAATAACTTTATTTTTTTACACAGAGTGAACATAAAATCATTTTTAAACAAACGAAGAAAAGGAACACCGTAGAAACTTTTTTAAAGGAAAAATACACTAACGAATGAGAAAAAAAAAGCCATTAAAAAATATGTACAAAAGCTTGGCTTTCATCAGTGTAACAATTCGAGAATCCTGTATATAGCTACCGCAGCTTGTACGGCATAGAAGTGCCATTCCTATGGTGATTTGCATGACAAAAAAATTTAAAAAATAAAATAAAATACATGAACCAGCAAAGTCAAGCTGAATCAAGAAAAAAGCCCCATTGCACCCTGACTAATTATCATCAAGCTTTCTTACCTTTGGTCCAATCTCCAGTCAGAAAAAAAAGGCTGATATGGTGTTAGTAAGTATTCATAATGGCTGTAAATGAGTTTGCTCTATGATTATATCTGTCTGGTTCTGCGTTTTAATTGAAGGAGATGGCCTCGCAGGCTACAGTACTTCACCTGTTTCAAGTTTTAAACTTTTAATTGAACTGTGAATTTGGTGTCCAATAAGATGAGAAACATACAGGTTTCGGCCTTTACATGTAATGCTGCTACCGTCGATAAGAGATTCCTGGATTGATCTAACAAAGCTTGCTCCTTTGCAGCAACTTTAGCAAGTTCTGAAACCAAGGAGTTCGTGCCTTCGACCTATACATGGACCAGAAAGGTTTTAAGGGAAACGGATGGACAATGGAGATGATAAAGTTTGTTTAGACAATTATTGTTATTTGATTAAAAAGATGTGCATATGAGATATGATGCAGTACACAGCGCAGCAGCTATCTTCGACTACTTAACTTCTACATGTATGCCTTTCGCAACATTCTAGCGTCAGAGCCAAAACAATGACAGATGACGGCAACCAGTCTCGTGATGATGATCGGAGCTAAACTACAATGTGAGAGTCCCAATCAACCCTCGAGTGAAAACTGGAAGCCCTGGTAATACAATTCTAGCAGTTCGTGATGGAGGTTAGGCATGAATTTAGTAGCATCATGACCTGGGGCGTTTTCCCGCAGGCAACTATACTAGTGAATCTGACTACCATACAAGTTGAAGGAGGTACTGCAGCAGCAAATCGGAATTCAAGGAGGCCCCAATGCAAGGGTCTCATCTGTCAACTTAGAATGAGTTTATCCATTATAATGAGGAGCGAACACTTCATCGGGAGCTGATTCCTTAGATTCAGATTTTGATGTGGAGCATGCGGTCTTCGATCATCACCATCGAAGGTTTGATAAACCCCATGGAGAATTTAAGGTAAAAATGGCTATCCCCTTTCCAACGAACATCTATACATCATCTAAGTATTTGGATTGGATCAAGTTGTAGAATCATTCTTTGATTACACAGGGATCTCACCAAACAAACAGGTTAAGCATATCGCATGTAAATTGAAAGGAGGTGATGACACTTATGGCTACAAGTCTGCCAAGCTCACTGTCAGAAAGGCAAGAGTAATGCAAAGAATTGGGTCTAAAAAAAGCAATTGTTGAGTGGTCACTTCCTCCCCAAAAAATTGAGCAAATATTGTATTTGCAATACTAACAATGCATAGAGGGTTCTAGATTCATGTAATGACAGCTTGTATGGTAATTGAACAATGTGTAATGACATATTCTGATCTTGTAAGATTTGCTTGTTTAGGTGATATTTATTGATTTTCTGTGAATTATTAAGTTTGTATTAGTTGCCTGGTTGAATTTGAAAGTAAATTTTATAAGTTGGAAATGGCCTCTTGGAAGCGCTGCCCTCTCTCTTTGTGGCGCTATCATGTGCCAGTGCGGCACTACATTGTTGATCTCTGTTTTTAGAAAATTTATGAGTAGGAAGTGTCTCTTGGGGGAGACACAGTCATGCAACACTATGGTATTGGCACTACGTGAATATCCATCATCAGAAATTCAAATAAATATTCATTAATGCTTGTTAATTTAATTTGATGAGCAATTATAAGTCTTAAAAAGTTTGATGCAGTATTAAGGAACCAAGGTTTGGGTTGAAGAGGTGAAAATCCAAAGTTTGAAAAATTGTTCTGTGGACGCTGCGACGCTCTAATTGTCAGTGTCACGGCATTGAGCTTTCGGGAAAATGGAAGAAAAATGGGGAAATGGGGGTGCGCTACAATGTTAAGTGAGGATATTCTGGGAGAATCTGGAAGATTCTCTGGGAGCGCAACTATAAGTGCAGAACAATATATAAACAGTGTATTATTACTATGTTAATATAGTCATTCTCCTCTATATGTATGGAGGCTACTAGCTTCCTTCTATATATACATGGCTCTAGCTGTAATAGATAGGACTAATCATTCTCCTCTTACCTCTGCTTTCTCTATCTTCTTGTTCTTTATCTCTCTGGCTGTTCTGAATCTTCATGGTATCAGAGCAGGTCGTGGAGATCGTCGACTATGGCAAACTCGGCAACATCTCAGCTAAGCGAACAAACAGACACGGTGAACCTGGAAGATCCTCCAATCTCTCTCAAGAACTTGACCATGACATAATACCTCTCAGAAATCAAGTTCTTGGTGGATCAAATCGCGGCTGCGGGATCGGTAGTTGATACCAAAGCTATAATCCTCTATATTCTCAATGGTCTTCCCAGCTCCTATCAATCGTTCAAAACTGCTATCCGAACCATGCTTACTCCAATTAGTCTTGATCACCTCTATCTGCTTCTTCTTAGTGAGGAAATAAACTTAGCCTCTGCTGCTGCTCGTGTTTCCTCAGCAACCGATCCTAATACCGCCTTATAATCGTCTCGTGGAAGAGGTCGTCGTAACAGAGGAAGGAACGCACCTAATTCAAATAATCTCAGTAGAACAACTGCTGCCCCACCCATAATTTGCCAAATATGTCTCAAGAAAGGGCACTCAGCACCTAACTGCTGGCACCGCTTGAACCCGCAGTATGTTCCGTCATCTACCAACAATCCGAACAGAGCACTGGTTGCCAGTTGGGACAACTCCACAAATTGGTATCTGGATTCGGGAGCAATGTCACACCTCACCAATTCGCTTGATAATATGTCCCTATCTACTCCCTATCAAGGTACTGACAGCATCACTATTGGTGATGGGCGATCGATAAATATTGCTCATTCTGGGGCTGGCTTATTGTCGACCCCATCCCGTAAGCTTCTTTTATCTCAAGTTCTTCATACACCATCTTTACATTACAATTTGCTATCTATTTCTAAACTAACCAAAGACAATGATGACTCTATTGTTTTTTATCCGTCGGGGTTTTTGTTTAAGGATTTGAAGATGTAGCAAGTTCTTCTTTAAGGACCGTATAACAACGGGCTATATCCTATTCTGACCTGATCTTCTACTCCTCAACTACAGGCATTATCTGCTACCACAAGCAGCTCTCTTCCGTAGCACTCCAGGCTTGGTCACCCTGATAAGAGAGTGCTCACTGCTATCTCAAATTGAAACCCGCATCTTCATATAAACGTGAACTCTTCTTTCTGTGTGTCTTGTAAAGAGTCTAAAAGTCATAAACTTGTCTTTGACAAATCTATAACTCGTCAAAAATCTATTCTTTCTCTTATTCATTCGGATGTCTGGGGCCCTGCTCAAGTTGTATCGATTCAAGGAAATAGCTACTATGTAATATTTGTAGATGATTTTTCACGATTTACATGACTATTTCCTATGAGACACAATGTGGGCTCCGAAAATTCGGCCCCGGCCTCCGCCCGCTTTTGCTTTCTTCGGGGGAGTTTTAACGGATTAAGTTCCGGGGTAAATTTTGGAAGGCAGATGGGTTTGTAGATAAGACACTACCCAGAGATTTCGCCCTCATTTTGTGAGGACTTTATGATCTGAGTTCTGGTTTCCTATAGGCGCAAGCCCCTATAGTTAATTACCCCTCCCGATCACGAGAGAGAACTTTTGATTAAGGCTAGTCGTCAATCAGATATGTAAAAATACGTATATCTGGCATATAGTAGCAGCATGGGTTGAAGGTTTGAAAGTTTGAAGATTTTAATGTTTAAAATAGAAATTTTCACCATCTTGCACTTAAAGCGGATGGTGGGGGAATGGATGATGGACCCGATCAAGATCCCATGGTTCCGTCGTCCTGGGCCATCGTGGTCCCTGGTCTACTTAGTCAGAGGAGGTAGTCGACCCAACCTGACAGAAGGATCCTTGTTGGCTGTCATGGGTTGCTTCGTCCAAGGGTACCTTATAGACCTGGGGGGGAGTGTTTGTCTAAAGTGACAAATTTGAATCCACCTTAGCTAACAGAGGGCTTTGTGCCCTATCGATCATATCCTATTGATTCATATCTCAAGGATTTGATGCCATTGGGGAGCATACGGGCTCTGGCCATAACCATAATATAATGATGCCATTTGGCGGTGACCACCTGGTTCAGAGGGCCCCGAGTCATAACCGTTTATCCTGCAGTGCCATTTGGCAGCGAAACTGCCGGTTAGAGGACTCGTACCACGTCCTTGCTGGCAGGAGATTGTTTGAGAATGGATCCTAGTGATATTTTCGACCAGGCATTAGCTCTATGTGAGCTGAAGTATTTTTCATATTTGTCCACCTCGGCAAACTGTTGCGGAGGGTGGATGGATCATGCTTTAAGTGATTGAATGGTGGATTCCAATTTTAAATATCTTAGAATTTTAGATCTTGGGAAATTTCATGGAGTTTTGGATTTTGATGAAATTTGGGAGGCATTTGAAAATATTTGTGTGGACCCCTCCGGTTGAGATCTTCAGTCAACGCAGCCATCATCGGGGTGATTGGGATTATTGATGTTTGTGGATTGAACCTTGTCAACTCTGTTTACCTGCTAACAGAGGATCAGGTTTTCATAGGCTTCATGCCCTTGTTAGTTAATTCTCTTGATTATAGGCCTTGAAGGCCTAATATGAACGTATAAAACAAATATCTCGGTCGACCTCGCGACCATATATTTATTTAATAGTTTGAGCCGTGTCAATTCCTATCTACCTGAATAGAAGGATCGGGCTCGAACTCGAATTCACTTATTGACTCGCGCAGCATCCCTAGACGTCACGTGTGTACCAATAACACGCTCGTCGGGGCCCATGCGGGTTATGACTGTATTTACCCCTTTTGTGTTCCTATGTGTATACAAATTAAG
Source organism: Dendrobium chrysotoxum (assembly GCA_019925795.1). Taxonomy (NCBI): domain Eukaryota; kingdom Viridiplantae; phylum Streptophyta; class Magnoliopsida; order Asparagales; family Orchidaceae; genus Dendrobium; species Dendrobium chrysotoxum. The sequence goes on from CM034301.1 coordinate 55,834,352, forward strand.
GTGCACATGTGCGGGGGTACTTTTAGAATATTTGTAAACGCCTTCTGTCTGCTTGTACGGATGTTGCAGATCCGGTGGCGTCATATTAGATATATGAGAGTTTTTCGTAGTTGCTTGTAAGAGCTCGTATTTGATGATGGTTTTCTGTATTTGTTTGGAGACGACATTTTGTATTTATAGAGGGCCTCCTACGATAGCTCGTAAGAGCTTGTATCTGTTGCAGTCCTTGAGATGATTGGAATGGCGGATGTATTCTTCTATATGTAATTGTGAGTTTAGGCCACCAAACTTTGCATCAATCTTTAACAACATACTTGTTAAATATTGATCATTAACTCTAGTGAGTGCGATGCATCGTGTATTGACATTCACTTGAGTGCATTCCGATATATCATATCATTGCTTTCACTGCATGTAGAATTCTCCTGATTACAACTGTCATGCTGATTGCGGTGTGGGTCTCTTGTAGCATCATTGAGCCCTTTCTACTTGCAGGAAGTTGATGTGCTTGATTAGTAGACCGCCGCGTTTACTTGCGTATCTTCTAGCATTTGACAAGATTGCTGCATATATCTATAAGTATATTACTCTTCCTACGAAGGTTTCCCTGTCATTGCTTGCGGATGCCCGTATATATTGGGGACATGTTGTGTTTGCAATATATCTCCTTTAGTTATTTGCATGTCAGTTCTTGTTTCACAGAGAGCTTCTATGTTCATCCATAAATGATTGATGTCAATTGAAAGGATATTATAGCATTCACTATTTGCCTCTTGAATTCATTTGTAGTTTGGCGAGTATATTGCACTCATTTGTATATATTTTCCTGTTGTCCACAAACACCCACGAGTCTCCTATAATTACTTGTGGATGGATTGTTCTTCGTGTTGGCAAGATGTCGTATTCACATATACGCCTTTCACTGTCATTCATGGATACTCACAGGTCTTCTGTAATTGCTTGTGAAAGGATCGCTGTGTGTATTTGCAAGATAATTGACATCGCTTGTAGGGAGGATGTTATGTTGTCAATAATTCATCACTACTTATAAGTAAGCTGAGTTTGTAAGTTTCTTATTATCCTTGAAAATAACTCGTAACTTGCATGATAAGTTTGTTTGTCACCATGTGCTCACAATCAAATTGCATATACCTTCCAACCATCGTCATTTTTGTATCACTTGCTTACAAGTGGCATTGGGTTCTTTATCCACTAGGGATCCTTGCATGTTCATTTGCATTTGACCTCTTCCTTTGGTGTATCTTTTTGGAGTTAGATTGTTATTAGTGATAAGGACGCCATCACGTCAATGCATGTTGCTTATGAGCAAAATAACAATCATGCTTACTAAGACATCAGCATAAGTTTTCCATCCTTTCATTGATGATCAAATTCTTTGATCAACTTTCATATTGTAACAAGATCATACATTCATCAAATTAGAGTTTGACTCTTTATGTTATTCATTTGAGTTCAAATTCCTCTTTTGTCTTGTTCGAATTTGAGTCCAAGTCATTTGTTATTTGCATTCAAGCAAAATTCCTTGCGGTCCGAGGAAAGTTCAAATCCGAATCCAGTTCGAGTTCATGTCCACTGTAGTTCATATGATCTTCCTGAGTTCAAACTCAAGTCAAGTTCAAGTTAAAGTTCAAAGTCTTCTGAGGTCCCACTCAAATTCTTTGTATCCAAAGTTTTGTTCAAGTCCTTTGAAGTCTCAAGAGTGGTTCAAGCCTTTGTGATCAACCAAGTTCAACCTTTCATTTATTTAAGACTTTTGTTAATTTATTCAACTTTGAGCTTAGTCCATTTTATGTTCAAATTCAAGTTCTAAATGAGGTCCAAGTCCTTGTAAGTCCTTTTGCTTGTGTTCAAATAGTTCAAGTCAAGTCCCTTATAATGTTCATTGGATTTCCAAATTAAGCCTCATGTTGCCCAAACAAAGTCCCCAGTGCACTGAAAATTTCGACAGCCTCCCGGCGTCTCCCCCGTTTAGGGGAAAAACCAAGAGGCTGCCTTCCCCTCGACGCGACGTGCGCGCTTCAGGTAGATGTCCGTAGACACCATGGCAGCAAATTTTTCTTCAATCCCCGCCCGCTACATGAGCGTTTAGGGGTCTTGGGCACCTGTTGCAAAGAAACACAGAAATTTCCCCACATGTGGGTACTTAATTTTTGTCCCCCTCGCGCTACATGAGCGGTCCGGGGATTACCCATCTTATCGCGGGCGCCGCACCGGTTTCCCGCCCTACTACGCTACGTGAGCGCGTAGGGGGTTTCCCGGTTCGTCGCAAGCGTCGAGGGCAGGGGTTTAAGGCGATTGCCCGCCTCGTCGTAGGCGTCGCGCTAGCTTCCCTCCCCACTACGCTACGTGAGCGCGTGGGGGGTTCGCCAGCTCGCTGCCAACGATGAGAACAAGAATCTGAGTTTAGGGATTATACCTTCGCATGTCGACGGCAGTGCAGGCTCGTGGATCGAGGCAAGGGAGGGGGAGCATTCCTCTCTTTCTTTTATAATTAATTATAATTAGTAATAATTAATTAGAATTAATAATAATTAATTATAATTGTATTTAATTAATTATAATTTAATGTATAATTAATCAATAATTAATTATTTATTAAAAATAATTAATCATACTTAAATTTAATTAATTATGATTAATTTAATAATAATAATTAATTAATACTAATTAAAAATAATTAATTATAATTAAATTAAGCTAATTATAACTGAGTTATGATTAATAATAATTAATCAGAATTTAAAATAATTAATTAAAATTAAAATTAATTAATTATAATCAATACAAGCAAGCTCTGTTGAATCCTCTAGAACAGAATTTGTAAAGGGTTGGAACAGGACTAGAGCAGGATTACAGGATTTAGAAGCTTTTAAATCCCACTGAGCTAAATTCATTGTTTTCCCTCTTTTTACTCGGTGGATTTAAGGATCTAGCCGAAGAAGCTCACGAGAAGGGAGAAAATTACCTTCACAGTAAGCAGGCCTCCCTTGTTTATTCCGATCAAAATGTCGTGACCTCCTATCTGATAGGAGATGGAGGGGAGGCAGCAATCGGTCGGGCTGGGCGTCGAAGGCTCAAAGGAGGTCGAAGGAAGACAAGGTCGTCGAAGCTGGCAGAGGAGTTCGGCAGTTGGAGGAGTTGGGATCGGCTTGGAGCAGGGTCGGCCAGGTCTGGAGTTCGATCAGGCAAGGGAATCGGAAGCAATGACGGGAGCTTGCGGCTTGATCGATCAGAGGATCTTCGGCTGGATGGGGCGACTGGAGGTCTTCGGCTAGGTTAGAGAAACAAAGGAGCTCTCTCTCTCTCTCTCTCTCTCTCTCTCTCTCTCTCTCTCTCTCAAGATCGGCGGGAACTGGGAGGCAACGACGGGAGTTTGATCGCGTGGGAGAGATGAGCCAGAGAGCGAATGTCGTGGGGTATCGCTGGTTTTAAGAAGAGCCGAAGGTTAGTCGCGTGCTCTGTGAGAAGAGATACAAGAAAGGACTGTTCGGAGCCGTTGCAGAGTTACAGGACATGGGCGAAAATACTGTAGCAGAGGCGGGATTTGGCAGATCGTGGCAGAGACAGGTATTTAAAATTTTTTTATTTCTTTTGGATTTAAATAGAGATCAACAAATGCCCCCAACAAATGTGATACGTGCCTAGAGCGAATCACGTTTGTTGTATGTTTATTGACCATGTGGATCTCTAGATATTTATTCTAGATGTCACACAAAGGTTATCATTTAGTGGATCTCCAAAAGATTGCTTGGATATCACACTAAAATTCTCACTCTGCAGATCTATAAGAGTTTATCTCTGTGCCTTTGTAGATCTTTAGATGCACTTATAATCACCCATGTAGTTGACATATTTGCTCTTGGTCAAGTAGAGATCCCTAGGATAGTGATAGAGTGCTTTGTACTTAGGTCTCTAGGGCATCACTCTGTAGATTGACGATAGTGGATAGAATCACCATCATTTGTTCTCTTTTGACACCACTATCACTTTAGTTTATGTATTTTCCATATATGCTCAACACTCTTCTTTGCCGCAATCATGCATAGATGTAAAATTTCTGCTATGTAGTTGCAGGTATTGTTTAAAATTTGTCTGAACTTTGCAGATTCATCAGCTAGCGGGACTTTGCTGTCTCTAATACCGATTGTATCTTGCCCAGATTATACTTTTTTATTGATGAGATTCTTAATTTATGGAGGCTCTTCCACATTCTTCTCTCATCTGGTTGTATCTTGACAAAATTTTAAATATTTATTTGGGGATCTCGGCATGCGGCGCGGTGTCAACCCAAATAAATATTTAAAATGCCCCTATCTTTAGGGACATTTATAGAAGTCATTCAGGATACTTCTTTTCATAGCTTTAGCTTTCCTGAGATTTTGGTTCCTTCTGTCCTGTGCTTTGTACTGCGGACATTGATGGAGAATTACCTGATTTGTCTTTACTGACTTGTCAGGTGGTTTGTATCTTCGGCCCTTTGCTTCTAGCTTTGGCGGGCTTGATGAAGGAGTAGATGTCGGTGGCCTAAACCCTTTAGGTTTGTATTAGGTCGGTGGCAAAAAGTCATCGGTCCAGAGCTTTGTGCATAACAGACTTGTTGATGACAGAATTCTCTTAGTTCAGTTTTATGTTTTTCATGAACTTCGGGATAATTTCTTCGATCATTTGCTTTGTGCTTTGATGGACTTGTTGAAGAAAAATTCTTTCGATCCTAGCTTTGTGCTTTATGGATTTGTTGAAGGATTTGCAGGTTCTGGATTTGATTGATAGTACCAAATATAGGTAGTATCTTAATCCTTAACCATTTGAGGAGACTTTAATCTGAGTCATCTGAGTTCATCAGATCGGGAGAGCTGGGATTTGACAGCTCTTCGTCCTCTGGTTGCTGAGATGGGGGTTCCTCTACTACGGCCTTTCTTATGGCGTGTTGAGTAGATGGAGCTGTCAGCGATCCGGCCATATTTGGGCTTGTTGGATCCGACCTCTTACACCCATTCAGGCTTCAGACTTAAGCTAGGGGAAATGTGCTTCCCAATGCTGATTTTGCTGAAGTTGATAGATTTTGAGTCTTCCTCTGTGGTTGAAGATTTAGAGCCTACGCGAACTTGGTAATTGCTCGAAATTCCTTCTTCCTACTGGAACTTTGATTCTCCGGCCAATTAGGAGAATTTGATAGACTACGATCACTTGAACTTGTCGAGTCAAATTTGCCTTCGTACTTCCTACAATCCTTACTGACAGGTTGACGAAGTGGGGGTTCCGCTACTACGGCCTTTCTTGTGGCGTGTTGAGTAGACGGAGCTGCCAGCGATCCGGCCATATTTGGGCGTGTTGGATCCGACCTCTTACACCCACTCGAACCTTAAGCTTCAGGCTGCTGAAAGACTTCAGGTTGTTCTGGCTCAATTTGTTAGAGTGTGTAGTTGCAAAAGTCTCTTTCTGACCTTTGAAATCTTAGTTTGTTGGAGGAGGTGGTGTTTCAATCTTTTGAAGCTCACATGCATATACTTTGAAAAGAATTCGTTGTATTCTTCAGTATAAAAGAATATTTGCGTTGGTGATTTTAAATATTTATTCGGGGATCTCGGCATGCAGTGCGGTGTCGACCCAAATAAATATTTAAAATGCCCCATGTCTTGCAGGGACATTTCAGAATAGAAGAAAGTTTGAAATTTTATTTTTAAATATTTATTTGGGGATCTCGGCGCGTAGCACGATGTCAACCCAAATAAATATTTAAAATACCCCCTGTCCTGCAGGGAAATTTTGAAATGCATTCTTACAACACAAGAGAATTTCAAAAGTGTAAAGTGTATATGTTAATAAACATACATAAAATACACAGTACATTAAACATAACATTCCCTCGGGCAATTTTATGCATGATACTTCTTCAAATGTCGACCGTTGATCGGCGGCATGGGCCTCTGACCGTGCAGATCGATAAGCTGGTAGGCTCCTCCTTGATACACCTTCTCGATAACAAAGGGACCCTCCCAATTGGATACGAATTTACCACCAATTTTTCGGTGAGGGATGATTGGGCTTCTTAGCACCATGACCAATTCCCCTTCTTGAAAGGACCGAGGGCGCACCATCCGATCAAATGATTTCGCCATCCTTCCTCGGTAGATCTCTAAGTTTTGTTGGGCTTGCAATCTAACTTCGTCGAGTGCATCGAGCTCCTCCATTCTCAACCGAGCATTTTGCTCTTGAGTGAGCTCATTCTGAATAGCGACTCGAAGAGATGGTAGTTCAACTTCTAATGGCAAGACGGCTTCAGCCCCGAACACTAGTGAGTAGGGAGTGGCTTTGGTTGGTGTTTTGTAGGTCGTAAGATACGCCCACAACGCTTCTGCCATCTTCGTATGCCATTCTCTTTTGTTATTGGTGAGGATCTTCTTCAACAACTTCACCAGCGTCTTGTTGAAGGCCTCAGCCAAGCCATTAGCTCTTGGGTTGTATATTGATGAATACCGCCAATCGATCTTATGGCGATTAACAAACTTGTAGATTTTTGTGCTTTTGAATGTTGTGCCATTGTCTGAGATCACTCGGCGTGGTACACCGAATCTGTAGACGACATTATGGGTGAAGAAGTTGATCACGTGTTCGGACGTAACTTCCCTGAACGGAGCTGCTTCTGCCCATTTTAAAAAATAGTCTGTTGCTGCCAGAATAAAGCGGTGCCCTGTCGATGACGGTGGATCTATCGGTCCGATTATGTCAGTGCCCCAGCATTCAAATGGCCACGATGCTATCGTTGGATGCAGCGGATTTGGCGGTTGATGGATAACGTCACCATGAATCTGACACTCGTGGCACCTTTTAGCGTGGTCGATACAATCTCTCACCATCGTAGGCCAATAATAACCCATTCTTTTGATTTTAGCAGCCATCTTGGGACCTGACTGGTGTGCTCCGCAGAGTCCTTCATAAACTTCTGCTACCACTTTATCAGCTTCCTTGGTCCCTAGGTACCTTAGCCACATTTGATCAAAAGCTCGTCGGTACAGTGTATTGTTGACAAACGCGTATCGCAATGCTCTTTTTCTAATTTGTGCAGCCAAAGATTTATCTGTTGGGAGTTTGCTTTCTTTGAAGTAGTCGACGAATGGTTGCCTCCAATCATCTTCGACTTCAACATCTAAGCAATCCAACCACGACTCTGAGAATCTACCAGTTCTTCATCTCTTTACTACCTGACGTTCCCCTGGTTGATTTTTAGTAGTGATTTGTTGGGGATGTTGAGGATCGACCGGAGTTGCATCCTGCTGGCTTGAACCTGGTAGTCCCTCCGCTTGTGGGAACTGTAAGATTGCTGGCTCTAAGACATGGAGATTTTCAACTGCAATGAATATAGGTGGCTTTTTGTCTTCATTTGCCAGCTCCTTGGCCAGTTTGGCTAGACAATCTGCTTTTGCATTTTGTCCTCGAGGAACTTGAGTTATCTTGACATTCGGTATTTGTTTTAGAAGCTCAAGAGCTCGTCGGTGGTAGTGAGCCAATTCAAGTTTGCAAATCTTGTAAATGCCCAGAACTTGATTTATCACAAGTTGAGAATCATCGAAAATTTGGAGATCTGTGACTTGGACATCAATTGCTATCTCCAGTCCTGCTATTAGAGCTTCGTATTCGGCTTCATTATTAGTTCGAGGTTCCGTTAAACTGAACGAGAACCTCATTATACCCCCATCGGGTTCTATGAAGACGAGACCGATGCCAGCTTGGGTCTTTACAAGATTTGGAGGTTTGGGAGACTTGATAGACGATCCCCATCAAAGTACATCTCCCAAAATGGTAGCTTTTCTTCTTCATCAACCTGCATTATTTGTTCATCTGGCAAATCATCATTGAGTGGAGAGTCTGCAGGAATTGGGTGTGCAGCGAGGAAATCTGCCAGAGCTTGCCCCTTTACTGCCTTCTGTGGTATGTACACTATGTCAAACTGCAGTAATAGCACTGTCCACCTTGCTAAACGACCTGTCAACGCTGGTCTTGTCATCAAGAACTTCAGCGGATCGATCTTTGATATCAAGGTGATTTTGTGGGAGAGTATATAGTGGCGGAGCTTCTGGACTGCAAAGATCAACGCCAGACAATGTTTCTCAATTGGAGAATATCGTACTTCTGCTCCAATTAATCTCCGACTGATATAGTAGAGTGCATTTTCTTTTCCCTCCTCATTGTGCTGAGCTAGTAATGCTCCGAGGGACTCTTCTAATGCAGCTGTATACAGTATAAGAGGCTTCCCTGGAATTGGCGCTGCGAGAATGGGTGGATTCAACAAGTATCTTTTGATGTTATCAAAAGCTTCTTGACATTCCTCATCCCATTTAAAGCGGACGTCATTTTTCATCAGTTTGGAGAATGGCTGGCACCTACCCGACAGATTCGATATAAATCGCCAAATGAAAGCCAATTGCCCTTGCAAGGAGCGGAGTTGACGGAGGCTTCTTGGCGGTGGCATCTCTATAATCGCCTTGATTTTGTTGGGATCAACTTCTATGCCTCGGTGACGAACGACATAGCCAAGAAATTTACCAGAGGAGACCCCGAAAGCACATTAAGGGGATTCATCTTCAAGTCGAATTTCTTGATTCTTTCAAATACAATCCTCAGGTCGTTTAAATGATCTTTCCGGTCCATGCTCTTAACGACCAGGTCATCTACATAGCACTCGACCTTCTGATGTATTAATTCATCAAAGATATAGGTCATCGCCCGTTGGTAGGTGGCACCAGCGTTCTTCAGGCTAAAGGGCATGACTGTATAGCAGAAAATACCGATGGGTGTTCTGAATGATGTATGCTTCTTATCTTCGGGCGCCATCTTGATCTGATTGTATCCTGACGATCCATCCATAAACGAGAACATGTCATAGTTTGACGTGTTGTCTACCAGGAGTTCGAATACAAGAAGTGGAAAATCGTCTTTTGGACACGCCTTGTTGAGGTCCCGAAAGTCAATACATATATGTATCTAACCGTTCTTCTTCTTTACGGGGACAATATTGGCGATCCAGTCGGCATATTTTTCTTCTCGGATGAAGCACGCCTCTATGAGCTTCTTCGTTTCAGCAATCACTTGTTCTTCAATCTCCAATCCCATTCTCCTTGGAGCTTGTTTGACTGGTGTCACATCTGGTTTGATTGCCAACCTGTGAACTGCTACATCAGGGGATAAGTCGGGCATCTCAGCATATGTCCAGGCAAAACAGTCCCTGAATTCACAGAGGACTTCTTTTATCTCTACCACTTGATCTTCTGGTAGAAGGGAACTAATGAATGTTGGGCGAGGGTCATCCTCGGTTCCCAAATTAACTTCTTTTAGCTCGTCCATAGTGGCTGCCTGTCCACCATCTTCGAATTCTTCTGGCGCTGGCTTGGCCTCTACAGGCTGATCGTCGTGATCATTAGCTTCATAGACCTCCTCAGCGTCATTGTTATCGGATTCAACTTCCCTGCATGTGATGGCTTGGCAAGTCTCCTTCCGGATGCATTTTCGCCTGACAAATCCAATACCTTTATATGCATTCATATCCTACCGCCGCATTGGACGCGGATTCCTTCCGTACCAGAGACTTAGGCACATACGAAGTTATCGTTTGGAGGTGGGAATATTGATCCGCTTTCGCAACATTCTTTGAATACCTTTGGCATTAAACCTAGGTAGCCTCGTAGGTAATAATTCTTCAGAATCGATGAAGACATGGTTCCAATCACGATTCACTTCTTCAACCTTTCCTACAGAATAGAATATATTCCCTGACTCAATCCTTTTTTGATCGGAGGTAGGTAAAGGGTCACAAGTTCTTCAACCTTATGCATATCTCGTGGCACTATTTCTTTAAAATATTGTAGAGGAACACGAGTGACTACAAGCACGCTGTCTGAGATTGACAGGCTATCTATTCTTCTAGAAAATACATATTGCACCGTGTTCATGTAGATAGAGTCGTAGTCATAGTCATCATTTGAATATGCGACATCCCTACTCCATTCGTCCATCAAATGGCATACCCTCTGGGATTTTGTAGGGGTGACATCCTCTTCATCTGTGTCGCTCCCAATGTGAGGTACACATTTTCTTTCTTTGGAAGTAGCAGCTTCTTTGGGAAGAGTCAGCGACGCCTTCTTTCTCCCCACCTGCTTCCTCTCACCTTTCTGTTCAAGTTGCTTTGCACTCTTTGGGTTAGATGCTTGAGCCTTTAGAGAGCTTGATAACTTTTGCTTCTTTGGCATGAAGTACTGTGCATCTTCATAGACTGTTGCTTCATGGACTGTAAAGGGCTGGATGTCACCAGAGATCCTGAACTCCTCTCCATCCCTGAGATACTTCATGCACTGATGTAGTGTTGACGGGACAACGCCATATTCGTGCAGCCAGGGGCGACCTAGTAGTGCCTTAAATGAAGTGTTCGCGTCAATTACATGAAATTTAGCTTTTGTATGGAATTCTCCAAATACAAGAGGTAGCATAAACGATCCAAGGGTTTTCTGCCCTTTCTCGTTAAAACCATGCACCATAAGCTTATCTGGCCCGAGGTGTTCCACGTTAAGGCACAACGACCTTAGTACTTTTAAGCTCATAAGGTTGATGGAGGACCTAGGGTCGATCAGAATTCGACTGATTACCAAATCATCACTCTCTGCAGCAACATACAGAGGTCGGTTGTGGTCTGCAGTCCCGAGCATCATGTCATCCTCTGTGAAAGTGATGAATGGTTCGTTACGAGCTTGTAGGACCTCAGTCAGGTTGCGTTCAGCAAAATATGCCTCATATCTTTCGGGGTCCTTGAGAGCCTGAATCAAAGTCTCCCGAAGATCCTTAGATATCACCAGAGCGTCGTATATGCTGAGCTGGGCAGGGATCTTCCTCAGATGGGATAAGATATTATAATCTATTCCCTTAACTGGAGTATGTTTCTTCTTGGGATCCTCGGAGATAATGTCTTCGTTGACAACTATCTATTTTCCCTTATCTTTGTTGGATATTCCTTTCTTTGGAGGGGACGAAAGTATCTTGCCACTTCTTAACTGCACTTGGGCGATCTCTTCTTGTTCAGACTCGCTTGACTGTGCATTTTCTTCAGAGTCTGCCATCGTCGCATCTAGAGATTCGTCTGTTGATTCAGAGTCACCTCCCAGATTCACGTGTCCGATCTGCGACGCTATGTCGGGGTCCGATTCATTTTCTTTTGGAAAATGCAAATCTTCCTCTGAACTGTAGTCCATTGGTGACACCATCATACAGGATTCAGAGGGTATATCTTCAGTACATTCTTCTTTTGTCAGCGCATATGGAGCCACTGAGATGACCCGACATACCTCCACTGGAAGAGAGTCTTCATTGCTTTCTTCAGCTTCCTCTATTTTAAGCTCTGACATGAAATCAGCAAGCTTAATAGGGCGTCTCGCAGTCTGATAATATTCATCCAAACTGTCAATGACCCTTTGAGTTGTAGTCTTTTTCTCTTTGAGCTTTTTCAGTTTGGTCTTCCTCTTGGAGGGCTTCACCTTTCTAGACCTTGAAGGGCCCGCTTGGTTAGGAAATTGTTTAGAAGCAGACGCTTGTGCCACAGGCAATGCCTTCATATTTAACACTGGCTCTGTAGGAGATTTCCATTTTACACCCGGAACTCTTTCAAGCTGTTTCAGCATTTTCACAGTTTTCTTAGAGACCGCAGTTTCCCACTGCTCTTCTTGAGCTGGCTTCTTTTCATTTTTCCTTTCTTCAACCGGGGGTACAGAGGAAGTCGTAACTACCCGAGTTAATTCTTTTTTAGGATGAGTCAGCTCATTATCGGATAATGTGAGCTCTCCTCTTTGATATTTTCTTTCAAGCCAATCTTTGAAGACATAGCAATCTTCAATTGGATGACTCATTACCCGATGATATGGGCAATAGTTTGGATCGCCACTGTGTTTTGACTCATCGGGTCTCTTGCACTCTGGCAGTTCTAAACCCGCTTTCAATGCTTGTCGAAATAACTTGGCGACACTTTCCCTTTTAAATGAATATTCTTTATTCATTTTATCTTTGAGGGAGGGGAACGTTGGATCACCAGTTCCCGTTGTTTGCCGCGGACGTTCTCCACCACCCTGATAAGTTCGTGGTTTATCATTGCCCCCGAGTATCAGCTTCGGCTGGGGGTTAGGGTTGTAGACTTGCTTAGGCTTTTCTTGATATTACATCGGCTGCTTGCCTTTGTCTATATTATACGCCACCTGTTTTTCCTTATCAGCTCTGGAGAAAAATATGGAATCAGCCTCACCTCTTCTAGCACCTGAGGCTTTAATCTTCTTAGGCTTATCAGAATAATTTTCTAATTTTGACAAGTTCAATTTCTCAAACTTGGTCACTCTATCCAGTAGATCCTGAAATGTGGTGATCGTAGCCATACACAAGAATGGTTGCATTTTATCATCAATATTTCCCATTAACAATTGTACGGCATGCTCTTCTTCGAGCTGCTGCTCACATTTCATGCTTAGATTACACCAGCGAGTGATGTATTTGGTCACTGATTCTTCTTTCTTTCTCTTATTCAGAGTAAGGTCAGCGATCGTTATTTTCTCGGTCGCACTGGCGAACCTCTTCACGAACATATTTTCTAACTCTGCAAATGTCTTAACAGAGTCGTTTGATAGTTCAGCGTACCATTCGAAAGCATCTGCCGTCAAACTGCTAACAAATTGTCGGAAGAGTAGAGCATCATTTCCTCCAGTGTTCCCGCAGGAGGCCTTGAATTGTGCCAGGTGCTGTCTAGGATTTTTATTGCCATCAAAAGTGTTAAACTTTGGCACAGAATATCCCTTCGGGTATGGCACCTGATCATACTCTGCCGGGTACGGGCGACCCTTTCCTACCAATTTTTCTGCCTGATCAATGGCTATAATAGCCTTAATCTTCTCAGCGATAATCCCTTCAAGCTGCGCAGCAGTCACAGGCTCGGAGTTACTTGCAATATTCTACGGAGTGGGTTGGCGAGTGATGTTATTAACTTCATTGCCACCTTCAGGAGCTCTACGTACTTCTGATACTTGCGGTGCTTGGAAGTTTGGAGGATCAGGGGGAGGATTGGGCATAGAGCCAACTGCAATATTTCTTTGCATCATCTGCATCATCATTGTCATTTGAGTCATCATCTCTGTCATCTTTTCATTCAACTGAGAGATTTCTCTGTCTTTGGCTCTCATTTGTCGTCTCATCTGTCACCGCATACCAGCGAGTGTGATGTTTTCAGAATCAGAGGAAATCATGGCGGCGCCGATATACTTGTCTAGGCGGCGGTTGCCAGCAGTCATCATCATCTTCACCTTCGTCGTAGTAAGCTTCATCCTCAACGTTGATGTGTCTCACCATATAGACTACTTCTATGTCTAAGGTGTTGTTTATATCTTCTATATTCTATTCAGTATATTCTTCTAAATTTTCTTCTACTATATCTTCTTCTAGATTTTCATCCATATATTCTTCAATATTTTCTTCTCTCATATCTTCTTCTCCTTCTAGTACTCGGATCTCCGAGCGACGGCGCCACTGGATCTCTGGTTCTTGGTTAGGCAGGAAGATCTCTTCAACCCGTGGGCTACGGTCGAAGTTAGATTCATTATTGGGAGGGGTCAGAGAACGACGGGATCCCCTGGAGGATTCTCCAAGGTGTCTACCGTCGGGATTGGCATCATCGTGGACCTTCTTTTGGACCCACTTTTGACGTTGTTTGTAACTAGGGGCGGATCTCCGGGAAGCAGTACCGGATGTCACGCCCAAATCAGTTCTTTTTCTTCTATTATCTTCTTCTCTGCGAGGCTTTGGCCTCCAGATTTCCTTTCCTTTCCGCCAGGACCTTTCGGCGGCGGATCCTTGAACTCGAGGATCAGGTTTCACACCCCGATGTTCACCGTGCGGGGCAGATCTTCTTTCTCTTCTCTCCATAGCAAGAGACAGACGTTCTCTTGGTGGAGTTCTTGTTTCGACCATCAGTGGTCGCTGGTACCTTCTCTTCTTCAATCCTCTCTCTTTCACGGTCTTCAAGACCCTGTAGACTCGGGCCGAGAGAGTTTCAGGTTCTTTTTTCTTCTAAGGAGCTGGGACATCAGGCTGCCGGTCCCAGAACGATTTCTTCAGCTCCCCAGTTGAGCTGTTTCTCTTTACCCATTTCAGATTCGCGAACCCATTCCGAGTGGGAATGGTAGCTTCTGGCTCTTGGGCCGACAGGTTGGAGGGATGAGTCGAGAATTGTTGTTGAGCTCGGAGCTCAGCATTCAGTTTCCTCCTTTGCCTTCTCGTCAGTTTTTCTCTAGATGAGGAAGCTTCAGAAGTGTTGTTCCTGGGTGCAGATAACCCTGTTGGCAGAGGTGTGGTGTTTGCAGTCACCACAGATATTCTTCCATCAGCCACGATCCTCTTAGTGGCCCGAGCTTCTGGCTGTGACAGCCGTTCAAAGACAGAAATCCACCCACAAGGATTTTCGGCAGCAGGTCGTGGCGCTGGCAGATGCGCACGACGGGTGGCGGCTTCAGTAAGTTGGGGCCTTCTAGCAGACCCATCAGTGTTTCTGCCATTCGTAGGAATGGCGGTAGTCCTTCCAACAATGGCAGGGAAGTCAACGCTACCAAACTGGATGGTAGCTCCAGTATTCCCTATCTCGATGATAGCATTCGCCAGTTGGATCCTGGCTCCTTGTCCCAGCTGGACAGTCATCGACGTATTCTGTAGATCTATCTACATAAATGAAAGGTGAGGGTTAGTAATCAAAATTTGATACATCACCCCACACTTTCAAAAATACAGAGACTTGCACAGAATAGAAAACAAAAATAGATAACATTAGCGAGCAAATTCAAATAATACAAATTTAAAATACTGCTAAATACGTTATCCTGATAAATTTGTTGAATGCCCATTTTTAGAATATTCAAAATTTTAATTCTTTAAACGCTCATTTTGAAAGATTCAAAATTTTAATTCTAAATGATCATCTTGAGAAATTCAAAATTTTAAATGCAGGTTGAAATAGCTGCTACTATGGCACTGAGATGACTAGCCAAAGATGGAAAGAGAAATCAATCCCCAGCGGAGTCGCCAGAAATCTGTGGACTCCGAAAATTCGGCCACGGCCTCCGCCCGCTTTTGCTTTCTTCGGGGGAGTTTTAATGGATTAAGTTCCGGGGTAAATTTTGGAAGGCAGATGGGTTTGTAGATAAGACACTACCCAGAGATTTCGCCCTCATTTTGTGAGGACTTTATGATCTGAGTTCTGGTTTCCTATAGGCACAAGCCCCTATAGTTAATTACCCCTCCCGATCACGAGAGAGAACTTTTGATTAAGGCTAGTCGTCAATCAGATATGTAAAAATACGTATATCTGGCATATAGTAGCAGCATGGGTTGAAGGTTTGAAAGTTTGAAGATTTTAATGTTTAAATTAGAAATTTTCACCATCTTGCACTTAAAGCGGATGGTGGGGGAATGGATGATGGACCCGATCAAGATTCCATGGTTCTGTAATCCCGGGCCATCGTGGTCCCTGGTCTACTTAGTCAGAGGAGGTAGTCGACCCAACTTGACAGAAGGATCCTTGTCGGCAGCCATGGGTTGCTTCGTCCAAGGGTACCTTGTAGACCTGGGGGGAGTGTTTGTCTAAGGGGACAAATTTGAATCCACCTTAGCTAACAGAGGGCTTTGTGCCCTATCGATCATATCCTATTAATTCATATCTCAAGAATTTGATGACATTGGGGAGCATACGGGCTCTGGCCAAAACCATAATATAATAGTGCCATTTGGCGGCGACCACCTGGTTCAGAGGGCCCCGAGTCATAACCGTTTATCCTGCAGTGCCATTTGGCAGCGAAACTGCCGGTTAGAGGACTCGTACCACGTCCTTGCTGGTAGGAGATTGTTTGAGAATGGATCCTAGTGATATTTTCGACCAGGCATTAGCTCTATGTGAGCTGAAGTATTTTTCATATTTGTCCACCTCGGTAAACTGTTGCAGAGGGTGGATGGATTATGCTTTAAGTGATTGAATGGTGGATTCCAATTTTAAATATCTTAGAATTTTAAGATCTTGGGAAATTTCATGGAGTTTTGGATTTTGATGAAATTTGGGAGGCATTTGAAAATATTTGTGTGGACCCTTCCGGTTGAGATCTTCAGTCAACGCAGCCATCATCGGGGTGATTGGGATTATTGATGTTTGTGGATTGAACCTTGTCAACTCTGTTTACCTGCTAACAGAGGATCGGGTTTTCATAGGCTTCATACCCTTGTTAGTGAATTCTCTTGATTATAGGCCTTTAAGGCCTAATATGAACGTATAAAACAAATATCTCGATCGACCTCGCGATCGTATATTTATTTAATAGTTTGAGCCGTGTCAACTCCTATCTACCTGAATAGAAGGATCGGGCTCGAACTCGAATTCACTTATTAACTCGCGCAGCATCCCTAGACGTCACGTGTGTACCAATAACACGCTCGCCGGGGCCCATGCGGGTTATGACTGTATTTACCCCTTTTGTGTTCCTATGTGTATACAAATTAAGGTGCACATATGCGGGGGTACTTTTAGAATATTTGTAAACGCCTTCTGTCTGCTTGTTCGGATGTTGCAGATCCGGTGGCGTCATATTAGATGTATGAGAGTTTTTCGTAGTTGCTTGTAAGAGCTCGTATTTGATGATGATTTTCTGTATTTGTTTGGAGACGACATTTTATATTTATAGAGGGCCTCCTACGATAGCTCGTAAGAGCTTGTATCTGTTGCAGTCCTTGAGATGATTGGAATGGCGGATGTATTCTTCTATATGTAATTGTGAGTTTAGGCCACCAAACTTTGCATCAATCTTTAACAACATACTTGTTAAATATTGATCATTAACTCTAGTGAGTGCGATGCATCGTGTATTGACATTCACTTGAGTGCATTCCGATATATCATATCATTGCTTTCACTGCATGTAGAATTCTCCTGATTACAACTGTCATGCTGATTAATTTCGGCAGCCTCCCAGCGTCTCCCCCATTTAGGGGAAAAACCAAGAGGCTGCCTTCCCCTCGACGCGACGTGCGCGCTTCAGGTAGATGTCCGTAGACATCACGGCAGCAAATTTTTCTTCAATCCCCGCCCGATACATGAGCGTTTAGGGGTCTTGGGCACCTGTTGCAAAGAAACACAGAAATTTCCCCACATGTGGGTACTTAATTTTTGTCCCCCTCGCGCTACATGAGCGGTCCGGGGATTACCCATCTCGTCGCGGGCGCCGCACCGGTTTTCCGCCCTACTACGCTACGTGAGCGCGTAGGGGGTTTGCCGGTTCGTCGCAAGCGTCGAGGGCGGGGTTTAAGGCGATTGCCCGCCTCGTCGTAGGCGTCGCGCTAGCTTCCCTCCCCACTACGCTACGTGAGCGCGTGGGGGGTTCGCCAGCTCGCTGCCAACGATGAGAACAAGAATCTGAGTTTAGGGATTATACCTTCGCATGTCGACGGCAGTGCAGGCTCGTGGATCGAGGCAAGGGAGGGGGGAGCATTCCTCTTTCTTTTATAATTAAAATAATTAATTGTAATTAATTATAATTAGTAATAATTAATTAGAATTAATAATAATTAATTATAATTGTATTTAATTAATTATAATTTAATGTATAATTAATCAATAATTAATTAGTTATTAAAAATAATTAATCATACTTAAATTTAATTAATTATGATTAAATTTTTAATAATAATTAATTAATACTAACTAAAAATAATTAATTATAATTAAATTAAGCTAATTATAATTGAGTTATGATTAATAATAATTAATCAGAATTAAAAATAATTAATTAAAATTAAAATTAATTAATTATAATTAATACAAGCAAGCTCTGTTGAATCCTCTAGAACAGGATTTGTAAAGGGTTGGAACAGGACTAGAGCAGGATTACAGGATTTAGAAGCTTTTAAATCCCACTGAGCTAAATTCACTGTTTTCCCTCTTTTTACTCGGTGGATTTAGGGATCTAGCCGAAGAAGCTCGTGAGTAGGGAGAAAATTACCTTCACAGTAAGCAGGCTTCCCTTGTTTATTCCGATCAAAATGTCGTGACCTCCTATCTGATAGGAGATGGAGGGGAGGCAGCAATCAGTCGGGCTGGGCGTCGAAGGCTCGAAGGAGGTCGAAGGAAGACAGGGTCGTCGAAGCTGGCATAGGAGTTCGGCAGTTGGAGGAGTTGGGATCAGCTTGGAGCACGGCCAGGTGTGGAGTTCGGTCGGGCAAGGGAATCGGAAGCAATGACGGGAGCTTGCGGCTTGATCGATCAAAGGATCTTCGGCTGGATGTGGCGACTGGAGGTCTTCGGCTAGGTTAGAGAAACAAAGGAGCTCTCTCTCTCTCTCTCTCTCTCTCTTTCTCTAGATCGGCGGGAACTGGGAGGCAACAACAAGAGTTTGATCGCGTGGGAGAGATGAGCCAGAGAGCGAATGCCGTGGGGTATCACTGGTTTTAAGGAGAGCCGAAGGCTAGTCGCGTGCTCTGTGAGAAGAGATACGAGAAAGGACTGTTCGGCGCCGTTGCAGAGTTACAGGACATGGGCGAAAATACTGTAGCAGAGGCGGGATTTGGCAGATCGTGGCAGAGACAGGTATTTAAAATTTTTTTATTTCTTTTGGATTTAAACAGAGATCAACACACAAATCTAAGGTTACTAACATCTTCATTGCCTTCAAAGCACAAAATTGAGAAATATACCTCTCACTCGATTAAAACTTTACGTACTAATGGAGGCACTGAATACGTTAACCATTCACTAAAGCAATTTCTTTAGAACCATGGTATCACCCATCAAATTTTATGCCCTTATACTCCAAACAAAACGGCGTAGCAGAACAGAAGCACAGACATATTATAGGGACGACCAGAACATTGCTTCTAACTGCATCTGTTCCCTACAAACATTGGCCGGAGACTATCTTGCCTTCTGTTTATCTGATCAATCGGATGCCCTCTCCTATCACTAATAATATATCCCCTTTCGAGCTCTTACATAACGTCAAACCTGATTATAGTCATCTTCGTGCATTTGGATGTGAATGTTTCCCCCTCACTCCATCTCATGCCCGTCACAAATTCCAACCCAAAGCCAAATCATGCGTTTCACAACAAACTCTCAATCGCATGCATGCCCGATAAGTAATGTTCCCATGCAAATTCTCCTTTGTACTAGAGCACAAAGCAGTGGGTAGCTCAAATTGTGTTGCTGATGCCCTTAGCAGAAGATCTAGGCTTCGAATCTCACTACATTCCAATTCATAAACTATATGCCATGAATAGGGATTTCTTGGATCATTGGATGCATTGCTCAAATTAGACGCCTATGCATGTCTTCTTCATTAAACAAGGATATCTATTTAAAGAAAACCAATTATGTATTTCCAACATGTCTCTCCAATAGCAATTGATTAAAGACTTGCATACTGGAGGGCTGTCGCTCACTTGGGCAGAGATTGAATAATTAAATTACTGTAGTCATGTTTTTCAAGCCTAAACTTTGATGATATGTATGCATCTATATTGACGGCTACTCCATTTGTCAAATGTACAAAGGAAATTAGCAAAACACCAGGCTCTGCATGTCGTTGTCAATCCCCAAGTCCATATGAAAAGACCTCAATCTAGACTTTGTACAAGGTCGCTCACGAACCAAATGCGATGATTGTTGTCAATTGCTTCTCAAACATAGCACATTTTGTCTTGCAAAACTACTTTTGACATCATCAATGTTGCTCAAGTTTTTCTTAATGTTATTGTTCGACTCCACAATAATACCTAGAAGCTTGATATCAAACTAGGATGTTAAATTCATCGGTTGTTTCAGAGGGGAACTATGGAAGCGACACTAACCAGCTGAGTTCCGCCTACCATCCACAAATGGATGGCCAAACCAAGGTCATCAACAAAACACTTGGCCATATGATCTGTTGCCTCGCCAAAGATCACACCAAACAATTAGAAGTTTTTGGATCAGCTAAATTTGCATTCAAGACCATGACCAAATAGTTGACCTAAGTGTCGCCTATTAGTATGTATACCCAAGTCCCTAATCACATGTTAGGCCTTACGGTCTTGCTAAAAAGGCGAAGCAAACCTATAGAAAGAAAATGGCTAACTTTGAAAGTACACTCCAAGATGTTAAGAATGAACTAATTACAACTAACGCTATCTACAAGCAATGAGCAAATCAACATAGGTGTTCCAAAGTCTTGAATGGTGCTGACATTTAATGATCCACCCTCATAAAGAACACTTTAGCAGGCACTTATTCCAAGTTAAAAAAAAAAAAAAGTTGGGGCCTTTCCCAATTGCTAAACACATCAATAACAATGCATATGTCGTTGCTCTCCCTACTAACTTGAATATTTCTCCCACTTTCAACATCTCCAAAACTTTCCCTTGCCATTCACCAAACAATGGGCTCATCTAACTCGAGCTGAGCTCTTCCGAAGAAGAAAGAATCTGATGCAGTACATCGCATCACAAATATCTTCAACTAATTAACTTATATATCCATGTGTCTGCCTTAATTACATGATTTCTATTAATTGTGTTTGCTTTACCTGTTGTGTTAGTGTTGTTGCAAATCTAGATTCAACAAATATAGTTTTGATGATGACAAACATGTTTGTGTTCTATTTTGCCTGGCTAATCATTTCAGGTACAAAAGATCAAATGCAATTCAAGTCAACTCAAGATCGGGTCCAAGTGTGTTTAAATGTAATTTTTTCCTTTCTTGAGTCAAATGTAATGTAATTGATCCCCTAGCTAAGTAACATTGCACACACATGCTTAGGGGGAGAGTTTTAGTGAATTAGAGTTTCTGTTCAAATTTTGTTCTGATCGTCCTGGACGATCCAGTGAAAACAGAAACCCTAATTAGGACGATCATGTTAAGTCGGTTTGATTAAGCTGATCGTTTTGGATGATATTAATATCGTACAGGACGATAGCCTAAAATCAAAAATTCTCAGCCGCCAGATCAAGTTAGGCAAGTCTTTATTTTTGGTGATTTGATCTGATCGTCCCGGACGATACGTGTATTGTCCTGGACCATCCAGTACAATCATGCTTAAATTAGTCTGGTGATTAAGAAAAATAATTAATACTTAATTGATACAATCATATCGTCCAGGACGATCGCAAGATCGTCCGGGACGATCATGACCGTCCAGTGCATTTCATCTGTACGTCCAGAGCGGTGCTCAAGACGATTTTGGCACTTTTTGAACTAATCGTACAGGATGATATCCATATCGTCCTGGACGATCAAGTCATTTTGAGACCGTCCAGCACAAGTTCCTCTAGATGACCAGAGCGGTCTTCTGGACGAAATTCCTGATTTTACACTAATCGTCCCGGACGATCGCAGAATCGTACGGG
The DNA here is from genome assembly GCA_019925795.1 of Dendrobium chrysotoxum. Taxonomy (NCBI): domain Eukaryota; kingdom Viridiplantae; phylum Streptophyta; class Magnoliopsida; order Asparagales; family Orchidaceae; genus Dendrobium; species Dendrobium chrysotoxum. The sequence continues at coordinate 55,855,799 of CM034301.1, forward strand.
ACGATATGAACAACTTTTTTGTACTAATCGTCCAGAAGAGCCAGATCGTCCAGGCTGAAACAGGTGATTTTGAACTGATCGTACAGGACGATCTAGTATCGTCCTGGACGATATTGGCCGACCAGTTGAGATTTATGACAAATTTTGAGCCCTCCTATAAAAGATCTTTTTCTTCCAACAAGAAAAATCTTTTGTCACTTTCCTTTCCAGAGAAACCTTGAGAGAGAGAGCTTGGGAGAGAGAGAGGATCTTGTGAGGGGGAGTTTTGTGAGGGATTCACAAAGGTTGCTCCAAGCAAGGATCAGAGTCGTCTTCTCCGTTCGTCGTCTCTCGTCTTGTCGGTGTTTTTTGTGGGAGGATCGTTCACAAGAAGATCCGGGTTCTCTGCCCGCTTCAGAAGGAAGCGAAAGGAATTCAGGTTCTCTGCCTGCTTCAGGAGGAAGCGAAAAGAGTCCAGGTTCTCTGCCCGCTTCAGAAGGAAGCGAAAGGAGTTCAGGTTCTCTGCCTCACCGAGTTGGTGGAAAGGAGTTTTGTATAGGCTTCTCCGCCTTGCTGTGGGAGCAGAAGGAGAGTCACTTTTGTGTTAGTGCAATACCTGGAGGGGAGGCTCCGCGGAGTGGCACGTCAAGTTGACCGAACCACTATAAAATCTGGTGTGCTCTTTCTGATTATTTTATGTACTTTATTTTTCTGCTATTATCTGCTTGGGTGAAATCTGTGGTTGATCTTTTCGTTTCTGTGGTTACCTGTTTCCGCTGCAAATTATCGAAAAAATTTTTCCTGTTGCTCACGAATTTTTTAAATAACCAATTCATCCCCCCCTCTTGGTTAGCCTCGGGACTAGTTCATCAGGGCTTAACATCCCTATCGAACTTTCAAGTGGTATCAAAGCGGGATTCAAAAATTAAGTTTAAAAACTTTTGAATTTGATCTATGGCTAACTTTGGTAATCGTAATACTGCTGAAGGTTATTCAATTACACGACCGCCATTATTTGATAACATACCTTTTGATTTTTGAAAAACTCGCATGTCCACTTTTCTTCAATCTATAGATTATCGCATATGGATGTTTGTTAAGGATGGCTATGAACCACCTTTTAGAATGGTTAACAATGTTAAAACTGAACTGTCTTTCACTGATTGGACTTTTGATGTTCATGACTTAGCCCAACTGAATACCAAATATTTGAACTATTTTTTCTGTGCCTTAAAATCTGAGGATTACATGCGTGTTTCTACTTGTACAACTGGTAAAAAAGTTTGGGATAGATTGTGCATCACCTATGAATGTACAACTGAAGTCAAACAGTGTAGGTTAAACATATTACTTCATGACTACGAACTTTTTCGCATGAAACCTACTGAATCTATTTCTGAAATGTATACGAGGTTCACTCAAATTGTCACTTCTTTGCATGCTTTAAGAAGAGAACTTACAAACTATGAAAAAGTGAACAAGATTTTGAGATGTTTGCCTTCTTCGTTTGATGCTAAGATAACTGCAATTACTGAATCGAAAGATCTGAACAATTATTCTATTGACAACTTACTTGGGTCACTCATTGCTTACGAGCAAGGGGTGAACCAAAGACAGTTTGATGCAGGTGAGAAGAAGGAGAAAACTGTGGCGCTGAAGGCCAACGATACTGACACTGATTCTTTCGAGTCTGATAGCGATGATGTTGCCTTAATCACTAGGCAATTCAAAAGCTTTCTAAGGAAGAAATATAAGAACTTTCAGAAGTGGAACAAGGGTAAGTCCAGTAAAAATTCTAAAGGTTCATCTGATACTATTTGTTTTGAATGCAGAAAGTCTGGACACATTAAAGCTGATAGTCCTACACTTAAAGCTCACCCAAGCAAGAAAAAGGGTGAGGAGAAACCCAAATTCAGGAAGGACAAGAAGAGGATTCAAAAGACGTTCTAGGCAGATTCTGCATCCGACTCCTCTGAGATTGAAGCTGAAGAGGAAACCAACTTGTGTTTGATGGCAGATGATCATCCTGGTCAGTCTGATCAGGAAGAGGTATGTGAGCTTACTTACGATCAATTATTTGAAGTGTCTGAAAGAATTCACGCATCATATAGGAAACTTAAGAAATTGCATGCTAGTCTGAAATTGATTTCTTAACCTTGCAAAAAGAGCATGATTCTGTAGTTAAAGATCATTCCACATTTGACAACAATCACATATCTTTACTTGATAAATTTGATGAGCTGAACAAAAAGCATTCTGATTTAATTGTTGAACATGATTTACTAAAACCTCGCATGCTGATTTAGAAAAAGCTTTTAAAGAATTAGACAATCTGGCATGTGAAGTGGAGAGTAGTAGGGGTGCATTAAAATTTGAAATTGCAAGTTTGAAGAAAAAAAATGAATTTCTAAAAGTTAAAATCAGTGTTTTTGAGAAAAATGAAACACCTCCTACTTTTGCACAGTTTTATACACCTCCACCTTTTGAAGAATCTGTTTCAAAATCATCAAAGCATATTTCATTCAAACCTAGGAAGAGGCACTATCACCCACGTAGATTAGTTAACATTTTTTCTGGTGTTAGATGTTTTTCTTGTGGCATGTTAGGACACATCTCCCACACCTGCACTGTTCACCGTAGTACACATTGGGTGTGGAGGCCCAAATTGCATGTTTCACAGCACAGCACACATGCATTGCATTCTTCTTTTCATAAGAAGGAATCCAAACCTATTTGGATTCCTAAATCTGACATTTGATGATTTTATAGGTGTGCTCTCACACAAGACCTCGTGAGAGCATGTGATACCTGGACAGCGAATGTTCAAGACACATGACTGGAGATGCAAATCAGTTCATTTCGCTGGAGGCCAGGACTGGAGGCAAGGTTACACTTGGAGACAACACCACCAGGAGGGTGGTAGGTTCAAGTATAATTGGTGATTCAAAGAATTTTATGATTGACAATATTTTGCTTGTAGATGGATTGAAACACAACCTGCTGAGCATCAGTCAACTCTGTGGCAAAGGATACAACATCAAATTCCTGCCAACTTGCTGCATTTTAAGCTTAAATGATAAAATGATTTTGCAGGGGCAAAGATCAATAATATCTACATACTGGATGTAAGTTGCTTTAAAGCTGATGTTTTAATTTGCTTAAAAACTGCTGCTGATGAGTCTTGGTTGTGGCACAGGAGATTATGTCATGCCAGTATGAAAACTCTTAGGAGAGTCACCCAAAAGACTTAGTTAGAGGTGTCCCCAAGCTTAAGTTCACTAAGGACCACCTGTGTGATGCCTGTCAATTAAGGAAGCAAGTCCAGTCCTTCTTTCACTCTGTTAAGGACATTAGCACCTCTAGACCTTTAGAAGTCCTTCACATGGATCTCTTTAGACCCATTAGCACTGCAAGCTTAAGGGAGAAAGTCTATGGTTTTGTGATTGTTGATGATTACTCGAGGTTCACTTGGATTAAATTTCTGTCACATAAATCTGAATCATTTGATGAATTTAAGTCCTCCACTTGGATTCATAGAAAGTTAGGTTGTGAGATCTTGACTATTCATAGTGATCATGGTGGAGAGTTTGAAAATATGAAGTTTGAAACTTTCTGTGAGAAGCAGGGATTAGTCATAATTTTTCAGCTCCTAGGATCCCTCAGCAGAACGGGGTAGCTGAAAGGAAAAACAGGACCTTAGTGGAAGCCGCTAGAGCCATGCTTGCTGAGTATTCACTTCCAAAATACTTTTGGCTAAAGCAGTGAACAATCTCTGTTATGTGCTGAATAGGGTGAATGTTAGATCAAATCTGAACAAGACACCTTATGAGATCATTAAGGATAAAACTCTAAACCTGTCCCACCTCCATGTCTTTGGCTGTAAGGTTTTCATTATGAGCAACGGGAAATCATCCTTAGGAAAGTTTGACCCCAAATCTGATGAAGGAGTGTTCTTAGGCTATTCTAGTGTTGGGAAATCCTTTAGGGTGTTTAATAAGAGACTTTGGTGGTGGAAGATACAACTCATGTGGTGTTTGATGAATCTGATCCTAAGGAGACTAGAGTTGAGAAAGAAGAAGAGGTAGGAGAGATTACCCAAGGGGTTGAAAATGCAAATCTGGAGGAAAGAGTAGAGCCTCAAAACACTTTGGCTAGAGATTGAAGATATTCTTCGAGTCATCCTAAAGAACTGATCTTAGGAGACCCTTTTGAAGGTGTTAGGACTAGGCATGGACTCAGGAAGGAAGTAAATCATTCTACATTTATCTCAATGACTGAACCCACCAACATTAATCAAGCCCTCTCTGATGAATTTTGGATCTTAGCTATGCAAGAAGAACTGAATCAATTTGTAAGAAATGATGTTTGGGAGTTAGCAGAAAGACTTAGGAATCAAAATATAATGGGAACCAAGTGGGTCTTTAAGAATAAGATGAATGATTCTGGTGTGGTGGTTAGGAATAAGACAAGATTGGTGGTTAAGGGGTACAATCAAATTGAATGGATTGATTTTGAGGAGACCTTTGCCCCTGTAGCTAGATTGGAAGCCATTAGGGTGCTACTAGCCTTTGCCTGTTACAAAGGATTTAAGCTGTTTCAAATGGATGTCAAGAGTGTATTTTTAAATGGGGTAATAAAAGATGATGTTTTTGTAAAACAACCCCCAGGTTTTGAGAATTCTCAATATCCAAATCATGCTTACAAATTAAAAAAGGCCTTATATGGATTGAAACAGGCACCCAGAGCTTGGTACGAGAGGCTTAGCACATTCCTGTTAGAAAGAGAGTTTGTTAAGGGGAGCGTAGACACCACCCTTTTTCTGAGGAGAGTAAGGAATGATTTACTCATTGTCCAGATCTATGTTGATGATATAATTTTTGGATCTTCTGATAAATAATTATGTGATGAGTTTTCTAAAACAATGAGTAAGAGTTTGAGATGAGTATGATGGGAGAATTGTCCTACTTTTTGGGATTTAGTATAAGGCAAATGGATGATGAAACCTTTCTCAATCAATCTAAATACACTAAGGATATTTTAAAGAAATATGAAATGGACAAAGCCAAGCCAATCAACACTCCCATGAGCTCCTCTGTTCAGTTAGATAAGGATTCAAGTGAAAAATCTGTTGATCAGAAGAATAATTGGATCACTGCTTTACCTGACTGCTAGCCGACCTGATATTATGTTTAGTGTTTATCTTTGTGCTAGGTTTCAAGCTGATCCTAAAGAGTCCCACCTGACTGCTGTTAAGAGAATTCTTAGATATCTTTTAGGGACCCCAAACCTAGGAATCTGGTACCCTAAGCATAACACATCTTTTGAGATTATTGGATATTCTGATTCTGACTTTGCATGGTGTATGGTGGATAGAAAGAACACTTCTGAAACTTGTTAATTCATAGGACAGTCTTTAGTCTCCTGGTCCAGTAGAAAACAGAACTCAGTTATACTTTTCACTGCTGAAGCTGAGTACATTGCCTTAGGAAGTTGTGTGGCCCAAGTTCTTTGGTTGAAGCAATAAATCTTAGATTTAAGATTATCTGTGGGCACAATTTCTGTTCTGTGTGATAATACTAGTGTCATCTGCATTTCTAAGAATTCAATCCAACACTCTAGAACCAAACACATTGATATAAGGCATCACTTCATTAGGGACCATGTTACAAAAGGGGACATTAAGCTACATCATGTAGCGACTGAAAATCAGCTGGCTGACATATTTACTAAACCACTGACCTTTGACTCATTCAACATTTTAAGGACCAGATTAGGTGTGATTGACATAAATGCTTGATTCTGATGACTACTGAGTTTTGATTTGTCTGTTTTTCATTATGTTTCTGTTAGTTAGTTGTTTGATTTAATAATCTATTTTCTGTTATTTTTGTTTTTCTACTGATTTCTATTTTAGCCTTGTTGTTAGTTTGATTTGAATATTTATTTTGATGCGATTTCCTACTTATTTTTATTTACTGTTTTATCTCTTTCAAAATCAGATCACTACTCACTACTACTAATAAACTGAATTTCTGACTGAGAGTTTTGCCTTGTTCTTGATTTGGAAGCTTATAAGCAGTGATTGATTCCACTAGATCTATTAAAGGGAAGAAACATTAATGATTGTTTCTCTTCCTCTAACTCCTTTAATGGTATATTGTTTCTTTTAGATAAAAATCTTCTTCAAAATTAAAATGTTGATTTTTTGAAATAGAGATCTATTTTATCTTCCTACAGTAATCTACCTCATATGAATAGTATTTTCAAAGTTTTGAGTAATTGTTATGATTTTCTGAACCAGGTGATTGTACTTATCATATGATGTATGATTTTTGCTTTGTGAATTACTCTTCCTTATTGTAGAGAGTGAGCTTTGTCGTCTCTTATGTCTGGAAGGTAATTTTACAGCAAATATTCTTTAATGATTTTGAAAGGGAGAAAGCTTACAAAAGATGCGCAAAGAGCACAAAAAAGGCACAAAATTAGCCCAAACTAAAAAGATGCGCAATGTCACCAAAAATTGAAAAAATACACAAAGTGTATCAAAAATCAAAAGATGCGCAAAGCGCCAAACAAATTGAAAAAGAGGTACAAAATGAGCCCACAAAGAAATAGGCTTTCTTCCCTTTCGGATCTTTAAATGTCTTAGAAAAATCCATGCACCACTTAATATTTTCAAAAGCTTAAGACGAAAATCATGATTTCTGATTTCTTACTTTGTAATACTATTGTATCAGATATTTTTTTGGAATGAGGCTTGAAAGGATCTCTTTTCGAGTCTAATTTCATTTCTTCTGAATTGAATTTTTATTTTGAAAAGAATTTGCACCTATAAGGTGTCCGAGGTGGGAGTTTTGAAAGTCAATTTTCTAACTTTTTTGGATTTCAACGCTGCCGATCATCTTCTTATTGGTTTTTGGATTCAAAATCAAGAGAAAATTCTGATTTACTGGAACAGATCGATTAAAAAAAAAATCGTTGTTTTTTGTGTGTTTTTGTGTTTCTCGTTTCTAGTTTTATTTACTCTGCTTTTGTTTTTCATTTTATTATATGTATTTTTTGGGATCCCTAATCTTTGTTTGGAGCACACTTTGTTGTCATTCACAGTTACTTTCAGCCACCACCTCCTCCTTCTGATCAGGATCCGCCTCCCTTTTTTGCTTTGTGTTTTGTGTTGTTTTCTATTTATATTGTTGTGTCTGTTCCTCCTCCTTTTTGTGATGTCAAAAGGAGGAGTAAGTGTTTTGAGTGACTAATAGTTTCTTGTACTGTTCTAGTTATTTCTTATTTTGTAGTTGTTTTCCTTATTGTATTTTGTGTTTAGTGAAATTTGAAATGAAATATTTTCTGTCGTACGTGCATTGGTTACTCCTGTCTGTTTTATTTCGAACTACTGCATCAATATTTGTCATCATCAAAAAGGGGGAGATTGTTGCAAATCTGGATTCAAGAAGTATAGTTTTGATGATGACAAACATATTTGTGTTCTATTTTGCCTGGCTAATCATTTCAGGTATAAAAGATCAAATACAATTCAAGCAAACTCAAGATCGGGTCCAAGTGTGTTTAAATATAATTTTTTTCCTTTCTTGAGTCAAATGTAATGTAATTGATCCCCTAGCTAAGTAACCTTGCACACACACTCAGGGGGAGAGTTTTAGTGAATTAGAGTTTCTGTTCAAATTTTATTCTGATCCTCCAGGATGATATTTACATCGTCCTGGATGATCCAGTGAAAATAGAAACCCTAATTAGGATGATCATGTTAAGTCGGTTTGATTAAGCTGATCATCCTGGACGATATTAATATCGTACAGGACGATAGCCTAAAATCAGAAATTCTCAACTACCAGATCAAGTTAGGCAAGTCTTTATTTTTGGTGATTTGGTCTGATCGTCCCGGACGATACGTGTATCGTCCTGGACGATCTAATACAATCATGCCTAAATTAGTCTGGTAATTAAGAAAAGCAATTAATACTTAATTGATACGATCATATCGTCTGGGACGATCATGACCGTCCAATGCATTTCACCTGTACGTCTATAGCGGTGCTCAAGACGATTTTGGTACTTTTTGAACTAATCGTACAGGACGATATCCATATCGTCCTGGACGATCAAGTCATTTTGAGATCGTCCAGCACAAGTTCCTCTGGACGACCAGAGTGGTCTTCTGGATGAAATTCCTGATTTTACACTAATCGTCCCGGCCGATCGCAGAATCGTACTGGACGATATGAATAATTTTTTTCTACTAATCGTCCAGAAGAGCCATATCGTCCAGGCTGAAACAGATGATTTTGAACTGATCGTACAGGACGATCTAGCATCGTCCTGGATGATATTGGCCGACTAGTTGAGATTTAGGACAAATTTTGAGTCCTCCTATAAAAGATCTTTTTCTTCCAACAAGAAAAATCTTTTGCCACTTTTCTTTCCAGAGAAACCTTGAGAGAGAGAGCTTGGGAGAGAGAGAGGATCTTGTGAGGGGGAGTTTTGTGAGGGATTCACAAAGGTTGCTCCAAGCAAGGATCAGAGTCGTCTTCTCCGTTCGTCGTCTCTCGTCTTGTCAGTGTTTTCTGTGGGAGGATCGTTCGCAAGAAGATCCGAGTTCTCTGCCCGCTTCAGGAGGAAGCGAAAGGAGTTCAGGTTCTCTGCCTCACCGGGTTGGTGGAAACGAGTTTTGTACAGGCTTCTCCGCCTTGCTATGGGAGCAGAAGGAGAGTCACTTTTGTGTTAGTGCAATACCCGAAGGGGAGGCTTCGGGGAGTGGACGTAGGTCAAGTTGACCGAACCACTATAAAATCTGGTGTGCTCTTTCTGATTATTTTCTGTACTTTATTTTTCTGTTATTATCTATTTGGGTGAAATCTGTGGTTGATCTTTTCGTTTCTGTGGTTACCTGTTTCCACTACAAATTATTGAAAAGATTTTCCTGTTACTCACGAATTTTTTAAATAACCAATTCACCCCCCCCTCTTGGTTAGCCTCGAGACTAGTTCATCAGGGCTTAACATCCCTATCGAACTTTCAAGTGTTACCTGCTACTAGTGTTGGAGCCTCAAAAGTAGTATAACTACCTGAGGTGAAACATTGTATTCACCTTTTTTTCTCTCATTAATACTCTGGTCATTAGTGAGGTGTCATTTTTCTTGTTTTTCCCCTTCGCCTTCCATCTTGTCGGCCCTTTGCATTAGGATATATATATATATAGGAAATGAAAGGAACGCAAATACATTTTGACTCATAATTTTATATTGGTTATTTGGTCATCATGTAATTAATAGGAATTGAATTTATAGGATAAATGTGAATGTATTGTTTTAGTGATAATTTAGTATTCAATGCTTGTAAATAATAATAAGAAAAAGTTTATCTAATAATCACTAGGCTTACATTAATCACATCCTCAAAAGAAATAAAATGCAATTTCTCATCAACCAAATAAAAAAAAATCATTCAAGCTCTACAGCCTATGCCAAACAAATGGATGAAAACTAAATTAAATTCAATGTCTTTCCCATTTTAATTTACATTTCCTTCTATTCAAACCAAACAGAAAAAAATTTATTAAAGTTTTAGGTATTATATATTAAAGTTTTAGGTATTAGATATTTAAATAGAATGAAATAAAATGGTATGTATGTAAATTTCAATATTTCTTTCCATGCACCATATATTTCATTTTAAAAAATTTATATTTATATATTATTCATTTTAAATAAATTTAAAAACTTCAAATCTCATTTTACTATTTTTTAATGGTCGATATCATGAGACTATTGTTTTCCACTGTCCAACTCTGAAATTTGAAAGAATAATAAAAGTTTTGAATGGTTCAGTGCTTCAATATGTATCATATAAAACAGAAAAATCTATATTTTCTTATTCTTTTTTTACTAACAAAGTCATAGCTAAAGGAGATTTTGTAACATTTCCGCTTGGTTTTATATAGTTGCATAATATTAAGCAATTTTTTTAAATTATCATAAAAAATGTACAATGCTATGTAAGATGCATCGTATTTGTTACAGGCTAGAATATTTTTTATGATAGACTGAAACAAAATTTAGGTTTTGTTTGGAATAGATTTTTTGGTACTTTCTAAATCAGCATTTTAGTACAAAAAAAATTTTGACCTAAAAATTTTTGTACTAAAAAGCTGTTTTAGAAAACAGTAAGAAAACTGTCTCAAACGAAACATTAATGTCTTAATTTTGTATGAATATATAGCATTGATACGTCATCAAAAATTATCTTGAACGAGTACAAATCTCAACGCAAAATTGTATTAGAAACTTCCAAAATTAAATTAGGGATCATCCAAACTCAATTTTAGCAAACTTATAGTCAAATTGAGCATTTCAAAGAGATGAACCCAACGTCAAAAAAATCAATTCAATCCAAGTCCAAATTAGCACAAATCAAGGATCCAAAGCATATTTGGAGGGTTCAAAGCATTAATTGGATAACCAAATGATTGTCGAATATGGCATATTTATAGTTGAATTAAGCGACTCGAAGAGACGAATCCAACGAGCCCAAGATTGCTAAATTATGACATCATTAAGTCACCCAAATACTCGATCAACAATCTATGATTGAAAGAATCGATATTATCCATCCATCTTAACACTCTCAACTTGACCTTGATTTTCTCCATATTTACAATCCATGCCACTCCCAAAAAATTAGGAGAAAAAGGAAGAAGGGAGGAAAGAAAGAGAAATATGTGATCTCTCTTGTCACCAAGCTCCTCCTCGACCATCGCCCGGCTACCGACCATTGTCGGACTTCTTCCGCCCGGCCACCAACTATTGATGGAATTACACCTGGCAATTGATTGTCTATTCGTTGCCCGCGGACTATAGTCTCCCCAACCACCGTCATCCGACTACTGTCCTTCCGACCACCGTCACTCGACCATGGTCCTTCATACCACCGTCACTCAACTATGGTTCTTCCAGCCACCGTCGTCCAACTATGATCTTTCTGACCTCCGTCGCCCATCAATTACAGTCCCTAAAACTAACATCGTCGTGAACTATGGTCCTGCCAACCAAAAGAACATTTCAACATTAATTCTTCCAACTCCCACCATGTAATGCACTCTATATAATATATATTTGATACATCGAGGCAAGGCCTTCCCCCCAAGAAAGGGCCTCATTTGCAATCAAATGTAAACACTAGTAGATTCATTTAAACCGGACAAGACCCCGTGATTTTTTCTCCTTTTTACGATTTTCATGTAAAAACTCCGATGTCTCATATGAATGCGGCATACCTCAATCTTTCTTCTCTTTGTGTGATGGATCTTCGTACAAAGCGAAGACTTTAAACTTTACATTTTTCTACTGCCGCGAATATTTCAAGACGCAACAAGCATATGGAGATAGATATATGTTGCAAGATATGCATATTAAAGTATTTTTTGATTATGTTTGATGTTATTTGTTAGAGTGTTATTCTATGATGTTAATATGTGTGAAAGAGATTGACAAAAATTCACAAATGATTTTTTAACCATTCAAGATTATTTGTCAAGGTGCTATTCAATAATGTTAATCTATGTGAAAGAAAGCAAATTAACTATCCCTGAGATCAATTGTATCTAAATTAGGAGGAAGTAAATGTCACGTGTATAAACAAGCTTATTAATTATCAAATATTCAATAGAGATCTGTGTATGATTGAGTGAATGTTTTGGGTGACATACCAAGCATAGACAAGCTTATTAAACAACTCATAAATTTATATGATTTTAGTTTATGACAAAATAAAAATATAACATTAAATTAGCACACTTGTATCAAATGAAACATTAAGTTCAAATAATCCAACTTGCATTTATACTTTCACTAATTACTATGAAAATAATTAATGCTTATTGCGTGTTGGAACATTCGTGATGGTAGAGAGATAAAAAGTTTAACATCATAGTTTCGTACGAAAATCCAACGCACATGCAGATTAGAGAGAGGCGGAAGAATCATAAGAGACGTCAGATTTTTTACGTGGAAGCCCTAGAAAAGGGAAAAATCATGAGGAATAGCCCAATTAAAATGATTCTACTAGCGTTTGCGTTGATTACAAATGATGTTTTCTTCTCGAGGGAATGCATCGGCACAAGATGGCAAACACACACTATATAGAGAACATTACGTTATTGGAATTGGATGAACCTAATGGCATAAGAGCTATTCTTAAGAGATTGTTAGCCTGTTTGTTTGGTCAGAAGGATCGTAGTCAGGCGACAATGATTGGAGGGACCATAGTCTAACAATGGAGGTGGGTGTGAGTAACAATCCCTGTAAATATAGAGAAATAAATGGTATGAAAGATAATAAATATAAGTTTAAGATCAGAAAAAATATAAATTTATAAGTATGACGATAAAAAACTTATGAGACATAACAAATATGGATTACACATCTTTACAAAGAAGATAATAAGAAAAGACTAAACTATAACTCCTAATAGAATTAGACTTATGCTATTTGAGCATGCATAAACACAACAAGAAGCCAAAGATACATCTATGAGGCAATCCTTGTTGAGTACTCCAGAAGGTGCTAATTTTCATTGTATATGAATCTTTTTGCATAACTTCTAAATCTATTACTTTTGGTTAATCACTTTTCAATCATAATCTCTCAGCATTAATTTATCTTATTAGTGCATCTTCTACTATTCCATGTACATGATCAAACCACCTAAATATATTTCCATTAATTCACACTCAAAAACTGCTACACCTACTACATCTTAATCTATCTTTCTTAGTTTCCCGGACATCCATCTTATGCTTTACTTTTTTGCCACACTCAACTTGGCTATCAATAACTTATCTCCAAACACTAAGACTCATACTGAATAATCAATATCATTGCAATTTGATTAAATTTAACTTATAGTTTCATAATATCCTTTTAATACACATTTTTATTTTAACAATCTAATCTCTGTAAGCTGCATCCTCATCCATATTTCCTCTCTTCTATATAATACAATCAAGATACTTAAACCAATCACTAATAGATTCAAAATATTTAATAAGAGTCCTATACGATGTATTAAAGCAAGTAAATCCGTGCAACTTCTATGCATGTCACATTTGGTCTATCATTTTTATTGGTGCGTCTTCTGCTCTTATTGTATATGCTGAAGCCACCTTATGTTATTTTATCTTCATTAGGTCCCGTTCTCACTCTAATATAATCATATCTCAATATCCTGTTTATTTTTCCCACATTTTCATCTCAAAATTTTCATTTATACATGCTCAATTTAGCTATTAATGCTTTTGTATAGCAAAAATTTAGATTCAGATAGAATAATTATTCTAATTATAAATTTATCAAATCTAGATTATGTTTCCACCATATTGTATAGTATTCATAAAGCACTTCTTTACTTAACTAGCCATAGCTTTACATTTTGTATCATCTTTTTCACTGTTCTTCTTAATACCAAATTCAAGAAAATTAAAGCCACCTGGCCTCATATAGGCATTGTATAACCTTTAAAAAAAAATATTTACCACTACCAATTTCACTCTTATTAAAATTGCACATCTAGTTAACACCGTTTGTAATTTTTCATAACAGTGAATAGAGAATAAGGCATAATAAAGATGACCCAAATCACTGGGATAATCTGTTGGCTATGTTGACGACAATCAATTAAAAATTGAAAGAAAAAAATTATATAAAAGTATTTCCCTATTTCTAGTAACTGCTCAAGGATCCTACATGAGCTCTTCAGATTTGTAGTCTTTCGTGGGAATAAACCTGACAATTTATTTTCTTATCAAAAAAGCTAAGCACTTGAATGAAAACATAGCTTCACTTGAACCTAAACAGTGTTAAGGTACCATTCAGGAAAAAAACAAAAAAACAAAAAGGTACCAACTACCCACCAGGACACCAACTGCCCAGCTTTCTATAAATAGACCCAACAAGACCAATGAAACAAAAGGCAAGCATTCCTTTTTAAATTGAGAAGATGAATGACTGGAAAGAAAATTAATTATTGAAACATTGGTTCTAAAATGGGCGTGAGCGTGAGTTTGTGATTAAATTCGCTCAAAATACACCCCCCACCCAAAAAAAAAGGTTCTGAATTCATAAATACTTTAATAAGTAAACACTGATCTTATTGCGGATTCATCCTAAGCTAAGCCAAGCTTGAGCCGAAGCACCCAGTGTGTTAGAAAAAAGAATAAGACATGCAAAACAGGTTCTGAATATTAATTAGAATGGCCAGGAAAAAAAAACAGGTTAAGGGAATTTTCAAAAAAAAGCATAGAACTTGTGCAAAAGAAAAGTAAACGGAGGAGAATGTAAAGTGGACGTGATGGAAGGATGATGAAAGTTAAGCAGCAACCTTTGACATTAAGGAGAACATTGAAGCTTCCATCGCCTGCATCACCTCCACTGCTGACCCAACGGCATCATTCACATCTTGTAAATCTGCCTGTAAAGCACAAGATAACAATCATAATCACAGTTGATGCCTCTTTACGATATACCCATATTTCTTTGTTATGATATATTGGATACAAACTAACTACTATGGCCCATTAGGGAGATACGCACCCTTGCCCCACTGACAACGGGAAGGCGGAGAGTGCTAGCCTTTAATGATTCAATTGCACCTGATAATGAACTTGAATACTCTCGGTCCAGAAGAAATGTTTCCTCCAAATAGACCATCTGAAGGGTTCAAATAATAAATTAATTTTTCTATTAGAAGTATCAAAAAAGATAAAAATGGTAAAATCTTGTTACAAATTATTGATCAAATATTGTGCCCTCCAATTGGATCAAAACCAAAAGTCACTAAATAAAACTCTTGATTAACCCCTAAAAAATCATAGGTTGAGAATCAGTCCCGATAGCCCAATAAGCAAAACCAAAATTCTTGCCTCTACTATTTCTCTCTGTAATATTGGCAGAATAAGAAAATGTTCATTTTGAATAGGCACCAACAGATCACCTCAAGATCAATATTAGACCCTTCGATCAAACCGAAAGGAGGCATCGCCAATCATAAAGCAAAACAAAAGCTTGATGGTTCAACTCAAATCTTTCCTAACACCAATCTCAAAGACATCCAACAATCCAATTTAGATCTCCACTATCACTAATCTCAAAGCCCAAGCCTTTCATCTACCTGTCCACCACCTAAGGGTTATGATGATCCAATTCCAATCTCAAAGACGTGATGTCTTGATCCTCAACCCTCTACTAAATTATTTGACAAAAATACCCATCAACTAAGGGAATTTTCGTCAAACACAGATCTCAAAGATGAATTATCTCCGGCATCTAATGTTCACCTCACCAAAAGTACAAAACAACCCACCACCAAAACAACTATTAATAACATATTATGGTCCTCTTCCAACATCTAAAAATATATAATGGCCCCCTTTTAACCGTCTCTAGTCACCAACATGGCGCTATTCTTAGCATTAGTAGAAATTCATTTGAACCGATTGCATATTATAATATCTTGACTTTCAAATAGTACTTCTTAGGCAGACAAACTTTTAGATATCAGACAAATGCTAATGCTTCATAATGATCGATGTTTATTGTCATGCCAACTGAAATAATTGGCATATCAACGGACAAGCTTTATTAGCTTCTGATCCCGAACAGTATAAGTTTTTAGTGGGGATTGTTCTTTGCCCTCATATCAAATGCAAATAAGACATGATCATACTCATCATTTAGGCCTTGAAATACCTGTCAACTTTATCAAATATGCTACGCATCTTTGCTAAGGCTATAGGTAAGTCTTCTAGAAATGGACAAAATCCATGTATCCCAATATCATAGATGCACATGATACGTGCAACAACCACTTCGCATAAGAGAGTATATTTTATCTTGATAGTATATATCCACAAAGAATGCATAAGTTCAACAATGGAGAATTCAAAAAAAAGTACCGTGGCAACTAAAAAGCGGGAAATGGATAAAATCCATAGAAACTATACAGCATAATAAATGAGTGTCTAATACATGATGACATAAAAAAAAATGCAAGTTTCTAAAGATTAAATTTGGCCAAAAATGACTTCCCTTATGTCATCGCAAGCTCCTGCCCTCATATGTATGTTGGCTTAAATGCCATTTTGTTCACTCCGGAAGCCTATAATGATGTGTCAGCCTTTTGGTAGGTTTTCTCGGTCCTTTACTCATTGAAACCCCTACCTGATCTAGCTCTACAGCTGATGGACTTTTAATGATAGGATGCACACAAGTTGTTGTTGACCTCATTTTTATTTGAGATCAATTTCCCCAAAACTGATTTTTAGTACCTAGGTCTTCGCAGCCTAGTGTAGACGTGTCTACTAGTAGGATTCCCCTTAAGTGGATACCTATTGACGTAGCAATGACTCGGCCTTGTAATTCGACCCAAATCAAATCAAGCCATTTTAAGTTAATAAAAATTAAAATCGTTAAAATTAACATTAATCGGATCTAATTTGATCAAATCGGCATCAATCGAAGCACTTCGAAGTACTTTGAAGCAAATCTAAACAATATCGAGTTTAATCGACTCGATTCGAGTTCAATTTAATGTCGACGGCTCCGATTAGCCCGAGTTGACTCATCACGAGCCAATCAAACTGAAATGATAATAGTTAAATTAAATAAATGGATTTGAATTAGTCTAATTTTAAAATGTTAGCTAGTTTCGTTTAAATTAATATATTCCATTAAAATAGATTATCTCTCTATATATATTTTAAAACTCAATTAGTTAAAACAAAATTTCTTTTAGCATGTGAATTTATCTAAATTAAAATTAAAACAATCTTAATCCTCCCTCTCAATTGAATCAAAATTCAAACTAAAGAGACGGTTTTGGCTAGACTCAAGCGATCAAATAGGCGCGGTTAGGGCAGTTCGCACAATTCTTCTCCTTTTCTTACGCCCCGTCCGCCTCTCCCTCTGATTCGCGAAATCTCTACCTCGTCCCCCTCTCATTCGCACACCAAGAACCGAACTCCCCCTCTCTCCCATCTCTCGGCCATTAGCACGCACAACCCTAGCCAAACCCCTCCTTCCTCTTGAATCACACGAGCATCAAAGCCGCTCTCGCCTAGATTAGACGCAAGAAAGAAGCCGACCTCCTTCATTCTCTTAAATCAAATAGCAATAGCCAATCTCTCCTTCTATAGCCAGTCTTCTCCTTTCTTGGATTGAATCGGCCAGCCTTCTCTTCTTTTTGCTTGGATCAAGAGCTGTTGCAGCAAACAACACCTCACTTTTCTTGCATCAAGAATCATTGTAAGCAATCCGTCTTCTTTAAAAATAGAATATACTTTTTTAAAATATGTTCAAGAAACAAAATCTGCATGTTCTAATCTCTCTAGAATTGAAATCTGTGCTTAAACTTTCCAAAAATTTGAAAATCTACACCCTCTAACCTTTCTAGAACTAAAAACTGCACTTAAACCTATCCAAAAATCTAAAAATTGCACTTAAACCAATCCAAAAACCTAAAAAATTGAACTCAAACCCTCTTCCGAGAATTGAAAATATGCATTCTCTCTTTCTCTTAATTTCGTTTAATGATAGTTAGCAAAATTGTTGAGATGAAATGAGAAAATGAAGTGGTGTTTGGTGGTTACAAGAAGTATTGCTTTATTCATATTATTTGGTGAATGCATCATTCATTGTCAAGGTTCTTTTTGTTTGTTGTTTTAGCTTTAAAGAGAATGTTGGATGCTTCAATCCAAGAAAGGAGAAGACTAGCTATGGAAGGAGAGATTGGCTGCTGCTATTTGATTTAAGAGAGTGAAGGAGGTCGGCTTCTTTCTTGCGTCTAATCTAGGCAAGAGAGGCTTGATGCTCGTGTGATTCAAGAGGAAGGAGGGATTCGGCTAGGGTTATGCGTGCGAATGGCCTAGAGACGGGAGAGAGGGGGAGTTCGGTTCTTGGTGTGCGAATGAGAAGGGGACGGGGTAGGGATTTCACGAATCAGAGGGAGAGGCGAACAGGGGGGATTGTGCGAACTGCCCTAACCGCGCCTATTTGATCGCTTGAGTCTAGCCAAAACCGCCTCTTTAATTTGAATTTTGATTCAATTGAGAGGGAGGATTAAGATTGTTTTAATTTTAATTTAGATAAATTCGCATGCTAAAATAATTTTTTTTAACTAATTGATTATATATATATATATATATATATATATATATATATATATATACATATATAATCTATTTTAATGGAATAGGTATATTAATTTAAACGAAATTAGCTAACAATTTAAAATTAGACTAATTCAAATCCATTTGTTTAATTTAACTAACATCATTTCAGTTTGATTGGCTCGCGACGAGTCAACTCGGGATAATCGGAGCCGTCGATATTAAATTGAACTCAAATTGAGTGGATTAAACTCGATATTGCGTAGATTTACATCGAAGTGCTTCGATTGATGCCGATGGTCCAATTAATGTTAATTTTAATGAATTTATTTTTATTAACTTCAAATGGTTTGATTTGATTTGGGTTGAATTACAATGCCAAGTCAGTGCTACGTCAATAGTTATCCACCTAAGGGGAATCCTAGCAGTAAACATGTCTACATTAGGCTGCGAAGACCTAGGCACTAAAGATCAATTTTGAGGAAATTGACCTCAAATAAAAATGAGGTCAATAGTTGTTAATCATCTACTTAAAAGGAAAGGACCATATTCTTAACTATCAATGGTTCTCAAACTCTAATCCAGGGCCACACCTTTTCTGTATTGCAGTCACCGTGGCATTGATGGAGCAATAAAGATTGTGATTAACTGGCAACTTACCTTATTAACTGGTTTACGGAGTCACTAGCTAACACAAGTTAGATTAACCTTCTTTTCTCATAATTAAATCAGCAAACCAATCAGCTTTAATATTATTAATTGTGGAAAACTTTATTCTGACGCTATGAGAGATCATCTTATAAACCCAGATTTCCTGAGAACAAACAATTAAAAAAATGTTCTTCCACAACGTTTTTTAACTAATCTGCAATTGCATAAGCATTTCTAGGAAATAAACAGAACCTCCAATAATCTCAAAGTTACTAATGAAATTAATAATTATCAACATAGCAACAGAAAAAAATAATAATAATAAAGATGTACATGAGCAAATATCCATCAGAGAAATGATAAATGGCAAAGCACATTACAACGGAAAGCTTACCTGACCCTTAAGGATGGTAGTTAGTTTTAGACACAGTGTCAGGAAGTGTAGCTTGATTGTTTTAACAGTAACCAAGTCGCGCATCTCTGAGATGGTTATCCATGCATTATAAAGATTTTTCTGAAATTAATCATAAGAAAGCATCAGGTTCTAGAATTTAGCACATCTGTGATAGCAAACAAGAATGATACCAAAAATCTCTGATGCATACTAATATAGGGCACGTACATGGATGATAAACTCTGTCGACTTACCACAACAGATTTAAAATCAAGCAGAAATGCTTGCACATGAATCCAGAAAAAACTAAGTCATGTATTGGAAGATGCCACCCCCCAACCTCAATTCCATACATAGGTACAACGTTATAGACAGGCAAACAAAATTAGGAAATGCAGGTGAACAGTTATCAAATCAAACGTCTGTAAATTGAAGGAGATTGATTGTTTCAAATAACGAGTTATAAGTGGCTATGACTTGAAGCGGGAAGAAATCAAAGGCAATGCAAACAATCCTTACTATTTTTGTACTCGAAACAAGCAGATTATATCAGACAATTAGAAGCTAGATATAAAGGTTGACAAGAATAGATAGTATGCCTGGTCAAGTAATTGCACACTGCAGGTATCAACATTTTTTAAATAAGTGATGGATTACGTCGTCGTTATATAGTTAAAGAATATTATTTTCAGAGTTTAATAAATCAATCAAAAGACGACAAGGATGAAAAATCAAACTAATAGAAAAAGTGAACTCTTCTTACTAACAATCATTATTAAGTTTCAAAAAATGGTAAAAGTTATAGAAGCAACCAAGGATTTTATTTCCAAATGTGGAGGAAATATTTCATATGAAAGATGCATTTCAGTTAAGACTCAATGCCATACATCAAATTGAAATACATGTTGGCAAACAGAAGGTCAACTTAACTAACCAATTATTAAAGCTTACAGGACTCATACCAAAAACGAAATTAACGAGTGTGGCATAAAATTTAGAGGCTACCTCTGCAGCCACTCTTTGAATCATCAGAGCAGCATAGGCTCTCGCATTCACACACCTCCACTGTAAGTGCTGGTTGTGCAACAGTCTCAACATATGAGCCTCTTCAATCCGATTCTCTCCTTTCTTAGTCCTCCTCACCTCAGCAGCAAAACTTATAATCGAAGGTGCATTAGCTGTAAGGCCCACAGACAAGGAACTCACCAATGTACTACTGTCTCTTGTCCTTGCAGGACTAGCGATTCCTCTTGATGGAGAACCTGCAAGCTTACTGGGACTAGAAGGCCTCGCAGGTCCTCTTAGTGGAGAAGAGACGGATCGTGACAAAGCGTTGTCGCCAATTGATCTCCCCACAGCGGTTATTTTTGGCGAGGTTGGGTTCCTTGAGCCAACTGAAGATACCGGAGTCCCAGGCTCCGGCTGCCTGCGAAGCCTGCTATTTGTCTCTTGCCAAAATCTAGCAGACACGCTAATCCCGCGGGAGGTGACCCGAGCATGCCGAGGTACATTCAGCTCAGGAGTCCCCGAATTACTTCCGGAAGAAACACTATCCGTGTCTGAAGAAGCCGAGAGCTCCGCGCTGTCAAATAAAGCCCTGCCCGAGCCACCGTCCAACAACATTGACTGCCGCAGTAACTGGACAGTGGATATAAGGTCATTCCTCTCAGCTGAGCAATCCAGGCTCTTGGTCAGCAGACTCGACTGCCTGCTCCTGGCCGCCGGCCAGCGATGGTGGTGATCCAGGGCCTTCGAGTTCTCGGACTGATCCGTGCTGGCAGCGTTGGAGCTTCCTGCCGCAGTAGTGGACCGCCGACGATCCGGTGTTGGCTTCCGGGAGGGGGTCGTGGAGCCCGCCTTGGCCTTGCTGGTCTGATAGAAGAAGGATTGGCCCTGGAAGGAGACGGAAAGGCTCCGGGTCGTTGTGCAGAGGGCCCTCTCAGCTTCCGACCCCTCTGCTGCCAAGGCGCCTCGGGGATCTGAGCGGGGAGTAGAGGGGCGGGTCCGATCCACGGACTGAGACCTCTTAGAGGCCACGCCTTTCGAAAATGCCGATGGCGTCGACGGCCGATAGTTGGGGAGAGGTGAAGGAAATCGCCGGGAACAAAAGGAGGACGATGACGAGGAGATAGTGGTGTTGGAAGAGTACGAAGTGGAGGTAGTTGACGAAGATGAAGAGTATGAGGACAAATACCTGGAGGCGATCTCCTTGGTGCGCGGCCGCCGAGATAAGCCAGCATTGTCCCTCTCGGAGGGGGTTAGGGGTCGCCGTGACGAAATTGCCGGAGGATCGATCAGCCGAGTAACGACGGGAGTGTTTTTGTGAACAGATGTGGTGGCCGTACGGGATACGACGGCGGCGGAGGCCGCGGCCACCATGTCCGCCTGCGAGATCACAGCTCTCCGTCGGTTGCCTGGTCGTTGTATCCCCCTTTCTTGGCGTCCGTCGCTGGTAGTTGAAGCGGAATCAAATCGCCGCGCAAAAGCACAACACCGGAACGTGACCACTCACCGGATCATCGGCGGAGGAAGGACTGACGAAGACGAAGAGCTACAACAGAGAGGAGATGCGCACCAGCGACAGAGCCAACAGGATTTTGGATTTTTCGGGCTCTCCGTGAATATTAATTTTTGCAGTCTTAACTGGAAGCGAGTGGGACTGTGAACCGCCTGCTTTGCCAGAAAACAGAAGAGAGAGAAATATCGAAATTAAAATGGTAATCTGTCTTTGTTTAGTTGAGATTCCATAATTGTGAGTGCGCCATGCGCGCGTGTTGGGAGAGGAGGATTTGTGGCAAGTGGGAAAATTAACCGTCGCTGCGTCCCGCTCATATTGGATAAATTTTCACGGGTGAAGCCTGGACAAGCAGAATTATTTGGATTTGTTGAATATTTATAAAATATTTTATGAGTATTTGCTTAATATTTGTTGAGCAAATATGAATGTTCTTTCCATATGTAATAATTTCTTCTGATATTGATACAGAAAGGTAGAGGATCGAGGGTATCTTGTAATTACATGAAGTTTTTTTAGCTCATTTTGATCTATTAACTGAGAGTTTTAACTATCAATTAAGAAATTTTGAATTTGAAGCTTGAGTATATGATATATGCATGAATTTATTTTAATTGACTCAAAAGTAAAAAAAAGTTTTTTAATAGCTTATTTTAAATTTATAAAACAAAAAGCAATGGATATAGATCAAGATAAGCTCTATACTATTTTTGGCAAATCAAAGTATGTCGGATTCGAGCCTGAGTTTACAAAATATCTACAACCTTTCAGGAAATAATTTGTTAGCTTTTTGGTCTGTGTTTGAGGTATTTGAGCTTCTGGTGTTGAATATTGCGTTGTCTGTCTTTCTTTGAAAGTATTAGATATAAGTTTCATTTGGACACGTCAAATTTTTAAAAATAACGAAAAATTAGTGGCCAAAAGCTATCTCAAAAGAAGTCATAATTAGATGATTCAAATTAATATTTCAAATGCTATTTATAACTTCTAATTTTTCAAATATTTTTATTAAATGGTTACAAATATACCCATAAATTTATTTATTTATATGAAATATTTACTTTAGTAGAAAATCTTTATTGCCCCGCTAAAGAATATCATGGGCCGAAGAATGTGGTCACCAACCTACAAAGATACTAATAGTTGATAGCAACATACATTTCTTTTGTTCCCATGACATGATTTGGACGGCTCTAATTGTCCAGCGAGTCGTCATCAAGGATTTTAATTGTTAACGCAAAAGATAATTGAAGAGGAAGAATATTTTTTTTGTAAACAGAAACTTTCAATTAAAAAAATATTTCTTATATCTTAATTAAAAATTTTATATTTATATATTATTAATTTTAAATAAATTTAAAAACTTCAAATCTCATTTTACTATTTTTTTAATGGTCGATATCATGAGACAATTGTTTTCCACTGTACAACTCTGAAATTTGTAAAGAATAATAAAAGTTTTGAATGGTTCAATACTTCAATATGCATCATACAAAACGGAAAAGTCTATATTTTCTTATTCTTTTTTTTTACTCACGAAGTCATAGCTAAAGGAGATTTTGTAACGTTTCCACTTGGTTTTATATCGTTGCATAATATTAAGCAATTTTTTAAAATTATCATAAAAAATGTACAATGCTATGTAAGATGCATCGTATTTGTTAAAAAAAAAAAATGCATCGTATTTGTTACGTGCTAGAATATTTTTATGATAGACTGAAACAAAATTTAAGTTTCGTTTGGAACAGTTTTTTTGATACTTTCTAAATCAGCATTTTAGTACAAAAAAAATTTCAACTGAAAATTTTTGTACTAGAAAGCTGTTTTAGAAAGCAGTAAGAAAGTTATCTCAAACAAAAAATTAATGTCCTAATTTTGTATGAATATATAGCATTGATACGTCATCAAAAATTGCCTTGATTGAGTACGAATCTTGACACAAATTTGTATTAAAAACTTCCAAAAAATAATTGTGGATCATCAAAACTCCAATTTTAACAAACTTATAGTCAAACTGAGTGTTTCGAGAGATGAACCCAACGACATAAAAATTGGCTCAATTCGAGCCCAAATGAGCCTAAATCAAGGGTCCAAAGTATATTTGGAGGTCTCAAAGCATTAATTGGGTAATCAAATGATTATCGAATATGGTATGCATATAGTCGAATCAAGCGGCTCGACGAGACAAATCCAACAAGCTCAAGATTGATGAATTCTGACATCATTAAGGCACCCAAATGCTCGATCAACAATTTATAATTGAAGAAATTGTTATCGACCATCTATCCTAACACTCCCAACTTGACCTTGATCTTCTCCATATTTACAAGACATGCCACTTCAA
The DNA here is from genome assembly GCA_019925795.1 of Dendrobium chrysotoxum. Taxonomy (NCBI): domain Eukaryota; kingdom Viridiplantae; phylum Streptophyta; class Magnoliopsida; order Asparagales; family Orchidaceae; genus Dendrobium; species Dendrobium chrysotoxum. The sequence goes on from CM034301.1 coordinate 55,879,857, forward strand.
AAAAATATGGAGGAGAACAAGAAAGAAGGGAGGAAAGAAAGATAAATATGTGATATCTCCTGCCACTAAGCTCCTCCTCGACCACCACTTGGCTATCAACCGTCGTCGGACTTCGGCCCGGCCACCCACTGTCGCTGGAATTACACCCAGCCATTGATTGTTGTCGAACTTCCGCTTGACCATTATCCGTCGCCTGCTGACTACGATCTCCCCAATCATCGGCGTTTGCCTATGGCCCCTCTGACCACTGTTATCTGACTATGGTTCTTCCGACTACCGTCGTCTGACTATAGTCTTTTCGACCTCCGTCGCCCATCAATTACAGTCCCTATGACCAACATCACCCCCCGACTATGGCCCTGCCAACCAAACGAACATGTCAACATTGATTCTTCGAACTCCCACCATGTAATGCACTCTATATGATGTATATTTGATATATCGAACCAAGGCCTTCCCCCTAAGAAAGGGTCTCATTCGTAATCAACTGTAAATACTAGAGGATTCATTTAAACTGGATAAGACCCAGTGGTTTTTTCCCATTTTCAAGGGTTTTCACATAAAAACTCTGGTGTCTCATATGAATACGACATACCTCAATATTTCTTCTATTTGTGTGTTGTATCTTTGTGCAAAGCCAAGACTTTAAACTTTATATTTCTCTACTGTCGCGAATATGCCAGGACGCAATAATCATATAGAGATAATTATATGTTACAAGATATGCATGTAAAAGTATTTTTTTATTATGTTTGATGTTATTTGTTAGTGTTATTCTATGATTTTGTGTGAAAGAGATTGAAAAAAATTCGTAAATGATTTTTTAATCATTCAAGATTATTTGTCAGGTGCTATTCGATAATGTTAATCTGTGTGAAAAAAACAAATTAAATATCTCTGAGATCAACTGTACCTTAATTAGGAGGAAGTAAATGTCACTTGTATAAACAAGCTTATTAATTATCAAATATTGCATAGAGATCTGTATATGATTGAGTGAATTATATCAAATGAAACATTAAGTTCAAATAATACAACTTGTATTTATTATTTCACTTGTTGCGGGCGAGAATATACGCGGCGATAGAGTTTAATTTCTACGTCTTAGCGTTGCACGGATATCCAGCTCACACACAGATGACACAAGATTTTTACGTGGAAACCCTAAAAAAGGAAAAAAAACATGGGGCCTGGCCCAATCGAAATGATTCCACTAGAACTTAAATAGGTTACAATGGGCTGACTCGCCTCCAAGGGCGATCAGATTATAAATATCAACTGTGGGGTTGAAGTCGGGGGTCCACGAAAGTCTGATGTCGTGCTGGCGGAACTTCAGGGTCTTTAGGTGATCTGGCAGAACTTCGGGCCCTAGGCGGTAGTCTGGCGGATTGCAGGGCCTCAGGTGGTGGTCCGGCGAAGAGCAGGGCCTCAAGTCGTGGTCCGGCAAAGAGCAGGGCCTCAGGTGGTGGTCCGACGAAAAGTAGGGCCTCAAGTGGTGGTCCGGCGAAGAGCATGGCCTCAGGTGGTAGTCCGGCGAAGAGCAGGGCCTTAGGTGGTGGTCCGGCAAAGAGCAAGGCCTCAGGTGGTGGTCCGGCGAAGAGCAGGGCCTCAGGTCGTGGTTCGGTGAAGAGCAGGGCCTCAGGTGGTGGTCCGGCAAAGTGTAGGGCCTCAGGTGGTCATCCCGCGAACAGCAGAGCCTCAGGTGTTGGTCCGGCAAAGAGCAAGGCCTCAGGTGGTGGTCCGGCTTAGTGCATGGCCTTAGGTGGTGGTCCGGCAAAGTGCAGGGCCTCAGGCGGTGGTCAGGCGAAGAGCAGGGCCTCAGGTGGTGGTCCGGCGAAGTACAGGGCCTTAGGTGGTGGTCCGGCGGAACTCCGGCGTTAGGCAGTGGTCCGACGGAACTCCGGCGTTAGGCGGTGGTCCGGCGGAACTCCGGCGTTAGGCGGTGGTCCGGCGGAACTCTGGCGGTGGTCGAGGAGGAGCAAGGAGGCAAGAGCTCTCTGTTTTCTCCATTAGGATTAGGTGCCCTTTTTCAAGAGAAGAGGTGGTTCTATTTATAGATTTTCGTGAGTGGCATGGCCCGTAAATAGGTGGAAGATCAGGGGTAGTTAGGGAGTGGTTTGAATGGACGGTCGATGTTGAATCCCTTAATTGTGGATTGTTTATTGGACATTTGAAGGCCTTAGAAATATCGGATTTTAGTGATCTTGGGCTTGTTGGATTCATCTCGTCGAGACGCTTGATTCGACTATAAGCATGTCACATTTGGAGACTGTTCGGTAATCCAAATTATGGTTTGAACCTTCTAACAGTGCTTTAGACCCTTGATTTGGACTTATTTGGGATCGGATTGGGTTGAATTTGGTGTCGTTGGGTTTGTATTTCTAAGATGCTCAGTTCGACTGTAGGTTTGCTGAAATCGGAGTTTGGATGGTCCCAAATTTAATTTCAGAAGCTTCCAACTTGGTTTTGCCTCGAGATTCGTGCCCGATCAAGATAATTTTTTAAGGATGTATCATCACTAATTACTATTAACATAATTAATGCTTATTGTGTGTCTAAACATTCATGATGGTAGAGAGATAGAAAGTTTAACATCATAACTTCGTACAAAAATCCAGCGCACATGCAGATTAGAGAGAGAGAGGCGCAAGAATTATAAGTGACTTCAAATTTTTACATGGAAGCCCTAACAAAGGAAAAAATCATGAGGAATAAGCAAATTAAAATGATTCCACTAACATTTACGTTGATTACAAATGATATTTTTTTTCTCAAGGGAATGCATTAGCACAAGATGACAAACATACATTATATAGAACACATTACATTGTTGGAATTGGAGTTAAGAGATTGTTAGCCTGTTTGTTTGGTCAGAAGGATCGTAGTCAGACGACAGTGGTCGAAGGGACCATGGTCTAACATTGGATGTTGGTGGGAGTAACAATCCCTATAAATATAGAGAAAATCTAAAACAAATATGGAACGCTTCAAAGGACAACTCATAATAATTCTCTTGATCTTAAAGCGATCACTCAACATTTAAGTGCCTTAATAACGTTAGATTTAAGCAATCTTTGACTCGTTGGGTTTGTCACATCGAACCGCTCGATTCTATTACAAGCATGTCAAATTTCAAGATTATTTGGTCATCCAATTAATGTCCTACATTTTTTTAATTGTAGTTTAGGCCCTCGATTTGGGTCCATTCTGACTCGAATTAGACCTTTTTTTTATTGTTGGATATGTCTCGTCGAGACATTCAATTCAAATGATCCATATTTTACATTTGTGAGTTTTCAATTCAAATATATATTGATATTCATGCCCGATCAAAACGATTTTTTGTGATATCTCAATGCTCAAGCACAAAATTGTGAAAAATACCAAAGTTAATTGGTTTGCCGACTTTAATTGCTAGGCAAGCCCCAAATATATTTAACTTAAACAAAACGAAAACTGTTGGTAGGGCCAATTCTTTTTTCTTTTTCTTTTTTTTTTTAATAATATAAAGGGTCAATTCGGTTTGATTTTAGAGGTTCATTTTTGCTTTACAATATTGCATGGACTTTGATTCCCGAGAGTGAGAGAGGAAGGATAGGGACTTTGATTCTCTTGGAGATGTGCAAATCACTGAATCGCCAAGAGAGGGAGAGGCGGACTGAATGGAGGAGGCTCTAGCTTCGTGTAGCTCATGATCACGAGAGGCGAGAGAGAAGCTGGGAGAGAAGGTTTCGGCTTCGCGAGATTGAGAGAGTTTCGTGTGGGAAGAACGGAGAAGAATGGCTCATTTGTAAGCTTTGTTTCCTTCGAAACCATCGCGCTCGTGCAGGTTGGCATTATTTCGCCGAGAGGATTGCTAACCCGCTCAATTTGAGCGGGTTTCGAAGTCGCAGGAACAGCGTCCTCTAATACACCGTTGAATCCTCGGTGGTCTTCGCTTAATTTATGAAATGCATGTAATTACATTACTTTACCCTCCTAATTCTGCATACCAAACAGCCCCTTAAAGATTGTTTCCGTGTTTCGGTTTTGGTTTAAAGTTAATAAAATCGAATCAGTCCATTGCGTTCAATTTAATTCTCTATTGGTTCGATGCTCATTCACGTTGTTCAATTTACTTACACCATGGGTCTTAGCTAGGTTGGTAGACAAGCGTGGTTGGGAACTTCTAACCCATGTTCGATTCCTCTCACTAGCGGTGCGACTCTTTAAGTGGGGAGGAAATAAGTGCGTGGTCCGGCACCTGTGTGGCTAGTTGCCGCTAGGTCCGTTAAGAGATTAGTTACTCTGCCAAGCGCCTCTTCTACGGGGGTGGCAATGAGTAGATACCGCCATTCCAAAAAAAAAAACTTTATAATCCACGTTGAATCGCCTAATAACTCTCATCAGATATCTATATTCTTGGCAAAGTTGTGGTCAACTATTTATTTTTTACTTGGATTGACTATTTAGATTTTACTTAAATTTTTTTATTTTTAGCACAAAATAATTTTAAGATAAATTCTAAATTCTAAATAGCATATGTTTTCTCAAATTTGCTTGAACTACAATTTTTTTTATTAGGGCCTATAGTAGCAATTGTGTGGAAATTCAATGGTGAACTTATGATGGAAAAGGTTTAGTTTTTGAAATATGAGTAACAGATGTTTTTATTAAAATATATAAGAATAAATTTCTTGAAAGCTATCAAACTTTAGCATATTTAGGCTTGATTTGGGACAGCTTTCTTACTGTTTTTTAGGACGACTTTTTTAGTACAAAAATTTTTAATTCAAAAATTTTTTGTACTAAAAATCTGTTTTAGAAAGCAACAAAAAAGTTGTCCCAAACGAAGCCTTATAAAAATTTCTTATTGTGAGTCAAAATATTTGCCGCGCAGATTGAGAGAGAATAATGCATTTGTTTTGTATGAAGATTCATCATAATACATAAATAAAAGATGAGTTGTAAAAGATATTAAAGTTTTTTACTTTAAGAAAAAGAAATCCTAAGATTTTACTTTGTTGAAATTATTTAACTAAAGTTTATCATGAATTAAAAATAATATTATTTATCATAATTGAAAAATATATTGATATAATATCGTATGAATAAACTACTTGATGAATTCTATGGTGGGAGTTAGAAATGACATGGGTAAGAGAGTTGTCTTTAAGAGATTATTTGTTTTCATTTTGGTCAATCTTCTTTGAGGAGCGGAAGGAAGACGAGAGATGAAGTAGTCTTGCATAAACATTGATGTTGGTGTCGGGAGTCGGAGTTGATGTCAACGGTATGTGTTTGCCTTATGGGTAATGGTGTGCATTGTTGTTGTTTGTGATGACAAATGACACTATAGGAAAAATGCTCATTTCCGACGGTCATATCCGTCGGAAAATATGCAAAATCTGTCAAAAAAAAAATAGCTTTAGATTAGCTAATAAACTAATTTAAATTAATTAATTTAACATAACAATAATTATTAAAACTATTTATTTATTTTAGTTTAACAATATTTAATTTAATTTGACAATAGTTTTTAAATTACTTAATTAAAATTAACAAAACAAATAATTATAAACATTTATTATAATCATTTTTCAAAAATTTTAAATTCCATCGTAAATCCGCTAGAAATCACTCGGAAATCTCATAAAAAAAATTTTTCTTAAATATTCTGTCGGAAATCCGCCAAAATTTCTGACGGATTTATTTCTGCCAGAAATTATCATTTTTCCTATAGTGTGAACGGAGTCAGTGTAGCTAAGTGGAGACGGGCAATGGATTGAAGGACAACGATGATGAATGGAGGATCATAGTCAAACGACGATGGTAAGAAGATTGTAATCACGCAATAGTTGTCAAAGGTTTATGGTCAAGCGACAAAAGGCCTAGTTGAGCGCTACAATTGCTGAATGATCAGAATCAGATGATGACAGTCAAATGATCATAACAAGGTGATGATAGTTTGAGGGCTATAATTGGGTGAGGATAGTCAAAGGGTCATAGTCCTGCAACATTAATTCAAGGATAGTAGTTAGGAGACGGTGGACAGTCGATCGTACAAGCAAATGAGGCCAAAGGATCACACTCAAGTGACATTGGCTTGAGTAATATAGTTGGAAGACGGTGGTTGGTAGATCAAGGTCGATGGCGACCGATGGTGGCAGATCGATAACAATGATTAGATGAGGATCCTACAATAACAGTCAGGTGGTGGTTAGGTGATTATTCGTCGATAACGGTGAAGTGATGATTGGTTGGAGCTCCAATATTATTTATGCCTCTATGCTCTCTTGAATATCAACCGAAGGTTCAAGCCCTCCTTCATGTATAAAACAAGGGATTATTTATATATTTTTTAGAGTTTTATGTATAACAAATGATATATCATCAAAAAAAATTTCTTGATCGGACTCGAATCAAGGAGCAAAATAGAGTTGTAAGCTTCCAAAATTAAATCTGGGATCATCCAAACTCCGATTATAACAAACTTATAGCCGAACTGAACGTCTCGAAAAGACAAACCCAATGACACTAAAACCAACCAGATCTGAGCCCAAATCAAGGGTCCAAAGCATACTTAAGTTATTTAAAGCTTAATTTGTAATACCAAACGAACTCTAAATGTGACATGCTTATAGTCAAATCGAGCATCTCTACGAGACGAATCCAACGAGCTCAAAATCAATAAATTCTGATATCATTAAGGCATTCAAATGACCAATAAACAGTTTACTATCAAAGGATCAATATCGGACGTCCATTCAAACCACTCGCATCTTAACCTTGATTATCCATATATTTAAAAGTCATGCCACTCTTAAAAAATTATAAATAACCCTCATTTTTCTCATGAGAGAAGAAGGAGAAGAAGAGGAAGAAAGGAGGAAGAGAATTGAAGAATTTGGGAGCTTCCTCGCCGCCGACCACCGTCATAGTTCTTCTCGGCCACCACTACAGGACTTTCGCCCGTTTGGTGACCATCGCTAGAGTTCTTTCCAATAGCTACCAGACTTCCCCCTGTTCGTCGACCATCGCCAGAGTTCTTTCCTACCGCCATCGAACTTTCACCTGTTCATCGACCACCAACAGACTTCCACCAGTTATTTGACCTCCGCCAGAGTTCTTCCCGACCACCGTCAGACTTCCACCCATTTGTCGATCACCAACGGACTTCCACATGTTCGTCGACCACCGTCGCCCACCGACTATGATCCTTTTGACTACCGTCACCCATCGACTATAGTCCTTCCGACCACCGTCACCCACCGAAAACAATCCTTTTGACTACCGTCGCCCGCCGACAACGGTCCTTCTGACCACCATCGCCCGCCGACTTTGGTCCTTCCAACCACCGTCGCCCGCCAACTACGGTCCTTCCAACCACCGTCGCCCAACTACGGTCCTTCCAACCACCGTCGCCTAACTTCGGTCCTCCGGACGTCCATCACCCGCCGACTATGGTCCTTCCAACCATCATCGCCAACTATAGTCCATTCTGACCACCATCGTCTGCCGGCTACAGTCTTTCCGACCACTGTCACTAGCCGACTACCGTCCTTCCAACCACTGTCGTTCAACTACGGTCCTCCTGACCTCAGTCGCCCACTGACTACAGGCTTTCCAACCACCATCACCAACTATAGTCCTTTCTAACCATCGTCGCCCGCCGACTACGGTCCTTCCAACCACTGTCCCCCAATTACGGTCCTTCCGACCACCGTCGCCCAACTACAATCCTCCCGACCTCCGTCGCTTGCCGACTACAGTCCTTCCAACCACCATCGCCAATTACGGTCCTTTCTGATTACCGTCGCCCGCCGACTATGGTCCTTCTGACCACCGTCTCCCGACTACTAGTCTTCCTACCATCGTCATCCGACTACGATCCTTCATACCTACATCGCTCATCAATTATGGTATTCCCGCCCAAACAAACATATTAACAATGAATTTTCCAACTCCCAACATATAATGCACTCTATATGATGTATATTTGCTACTTCGAGCCAAGTGTTGACCTTATTTTTAGCCCAGATCCAGAGCCTGGGTCAACCCAGTTGACCAGGTCAACCTGGGTTGACCCAATTAACCCATTAAGCTCAAATCAAGTTCAAATTGAATTCAAACCCTGCCTGGGCTCAATCCACCTTCCCTTGGGTCCCCTTGACCGGGTTGACCAAGTCCACCTTTGACTGGGTCAACCAAAGGCTTAATGGGTCAAATTTGACCCATTAAAGGCCTTTTAATGCATTGAAGCCTTTCCTAATCGATCCAAAGCTCAAGCCCATCTCTCCCTTGATCCAATTGACTAGGTTGACCAAGTCAAGCTTTGACTTGGTCAACCCAAGTCTAGTGAGGTCAATTCTACCCCTTTTTAAACCTATTTAAGGCTCTAAATACATTCCTAATGAGCCCTAATTGAAACCCACGGCCAAGACTGATGATTTTCCCTCCCAAGCGTGTCTTGACTCAATCCTAGCCGTTCATAGAAGCCTAGGGCTATAAATAGGAGAATTAGGGTTAATAGAGGAGGACTTTTTGATCTCTCTCTCTCTAAGACTCCCTAAGCCGAGATTTTTGACGTGTGAGTCCCTTGAACTCTTCCCCACCTTTCCCGACCGAAACCCCACCGCCAAACCCTCGCCGACGGTGAGATCTCTGGCCAACCGAGATCAAATTCGTCCCAAGGCTTCTCCAGCCCAATCCAAGGCTTTTCAAGGCTCGAGTTCAACTAGGAAAATGAACGTGGACAGTCTACAAGCTCAACAAGCCCAAGATCGTCCGAATCCACCGTGTGGATTAGGTAAAAATGCAAACCCTAGTCTAGGACACTTAGATTTAAATAACTCTCGATGTACTGCATCTTGAACCATGAAATTTATTCCACATGATTGCTCTTCATGTCTAGAGTCTAGATCTCAGTTTTTTCTCGATTTGGGCCACCCGATCGAGAGAACGTGGCAAAAAACGTACTCATCCCTCGGTTTCGCCCTAGTTTTACGCATGCGAGATCTCTACCATTGATCGCTCGATCAACGGCGGAGATCCCGTCGTTCCTCGGTTCTGTCCGAACCGCTTGATTGATCCCGTGGTCCGTTCCGCGGTCTAACCCGATCTCCACCGTTGATTCAATACCGCGGGAGATCGGACGGCCCTGGAGCTTCGCCGAGGTGGCTAAGTCAAGACCGCGTCCGTGGTCCCTTGATTGGGCAATGATGCCGGCAATCATTGCCCGCGGTTGCTCGACGCGTGGCCACCCAGCAGCCGCCGCGGTTCCCTCTCTCCAATCATCGCCTGGGATCGCGGAGCCAATCCTGGGCCGCCACGTGGATGACCGCCACCGCACCGAGCCGCCACCGCCATCAGCGAATATTTTAATAATATTTATTTAAAAATATATTTTATATATATATTTTTTTAAAATCAGAAAAATTCAAATAATTTTAAATATATATTTAATCTTATGATGATGATTATTATTATTATTATTATTTTTATTCTTATTTTTATTTTTTATGTAATTATTATTAATATTATTATTATTATATTTTAATATATTATTATTACTATTATAATTATTATATTAATGATTAATGTTATAATTAATAGTAATAATATTATTTTTTAATAATATTATCATTATAATGTTATAATATTAATTACTATTATTATTATAATATTAATATTATAATTAATAATATTATTATTATTTTTAATAATAATGTTATTTTATTATAATATTAATTATTATTATTATTATTATATTAATATTAATGTTATAATTAATAATATTATTATTATTTTTAATAATAATATTATTATATTATTATAATATTAGTTATTATTATTGTTATTATATAATAATATTGTTATCATTAGTATATTATTATTATTAATACTATTATTATTTTATTTAAAAATTATTTTAAAATATTATTATTATTATTATTATTATTATTGTAACATTATTATTATATTAATAATATTATGATTACTTTTAATAATATTATTATATTATAATATTTTTATTTTGATATTATTATATTAATAGAATTATTATTTTTAATATTATTATTACATTAATAATATTATTATTATTTTATTAATATTATTATATTATCAATATCCTAAAATTATCTTGACTATTATTATGTTATTATTAATATTTTAAAACTTTCTTTATTATTATTATTTAATGATTATTTTTAAAATCCAGAGAGTTAATATTTACTTTATTTTAAATTTATTAATTATTTTTAAATATCAATTATTTTAAAATTATTTAAAACCTACTTTTAAACCTATTTAACTTCAAAAATTCATAATTTTCTCATTTTAAATCAGATTTCGATGTATAATACCTCGTTCTTTTCAGAAAAATATGAATTTTAATTTAAAAATATTTGTTGTATGTGATTATGTCATTTCTGGATATTTTCTGTATTACTGTGTTATTTACCTATTTAAATGTTATTTAATTAATATAATTAATTATTTTAAAATAAAAATTATTTTAAAACCCCCCTTAGTGGCTGGTAGGCCTCCCATGCCTATGAATTGAACTAATTTCAATTATCTTATTTTCAAACCCATATTATTATATATTTATAATATTTAGGTATTTAAAAATTATTTTGAACTTAAATATTATTTAAATCCCCCAATTTTGGGAGGTCTACCCCTTGTGAAACTTTAAACCTAGGACCTATATATGAACAGCATTCATGTGGGAGAATGATTAGTGAATGATTGTGTCCCGATCATTCACTAATCACTTCATTAGGCTTCTTTACTTAGTGTTTTCATAGTCCTTGCATGTGTAGGTTGCACAAGCACATAGCCTAGGCTCTCCTAGATCTAAGGACTTGATTGGTGTGTTTATATTTGCTGCATTTACCCTTTATGTTATTCCAAAAGGTTAGCTAACTCACTTTATTCATGCTTAGTGTAGTGACACACTAAGGACAATAATTAAGGACTGTCTAGCGAACTTAGAATATTTCTGGGAGCTAGGATAGATCCCGGATTGCTATGAAACTTTAAACACTTATGCTTAGTGACATCTGAAACCCCCTAGAATTTTCTAGGAATTTTCTGGACTCATTAAAATACTTAACTAGCAAACCCTAATTTACCCGTTAATTAAGCCTTAGAAACTTCAGAAAAATCTAATAAATCCATTTTAAATCAGAAAATACCCATAATACCTCAAACTCTCAAAAATTCAGTCCCCAACCTTATATAATTAGGGCCCCTTAATTGATTATTAATCTGGACTTTAATTCAACCTTAATCAAAAATCACCTTTTTGCCTTAATTAAATCATTAAAAATTATTAAAAATCCCAAATTTTCCCCAAACACTTGAGAACACCTTCTTAGGTCATTTCTGACCTTTGGGGGTGATTCCAATCAGTTTGGAGCTAATTTGGGCCAAAACCCCCAAAGTACCCCTAATTAGGCAATTTCGATAATCCATTTAATTGCCCCAACTTCTAAATATCATAACTAATTACAGAAAACTCCAAAATGGGCAAACTAAAAGGCATTCAGCTCTAATTAAAGTCTAATATTTATTAAAAATATTAAGTGTCTAGAAATTAGCTTAAACTGAAAAGTCAACTCTTCGGCAACCGTAGCCTATAGTCTAGGACCCGAAACTTCTAAAATTCATAACTTTGCGTAGGAAACTCCAAATCCAGCAAACTCAAGGGAATTCAACTCACATTAGGGTCTAGTATTTATTAAAAATATTAAGATTCTAAAAATCAGCTTAAATCAAAAAGTCAACAATCCGGTCAAACTTAGTTCGAAATAAGACCAAAACTTCAGAAATTCATAACTTTAGACAGAAGAATCTAAATTGGGCATGCTAACTGTCTAACTGATCGGGTTAAGGCCTAGTATTTTATAAAAAATATTATCTATTCATAAATTCCCTTTAATCAAAAAGTCAATTTTGAACCCTCCTTTTGCCTAGTGTATAGGTGGACCCCGAACCTCCTAAAACTCACTAATGCAATTTAAACTTTAAATATTGTCACCCTAAGAATTAAATCTGACCTACACATCAAATCAACTAAAATGGATCCTAATTCATTAATACTTGAACTTTAAATAAAACTCCCTTTTCAGACTTACAACAAACCTGGACAGTATGCAATTGTAACTAACTACCTAGCTTAGGATCTATCTCAGCCACACAGACCTCTACACACAGTGTAGAATTGTTTGCTAGGGCACCACTTCTAGATTTAGGCTAGGCATGTGTTTATTTTTCTTGCTGTGTGCCGAGCTTTTTCGAGTTTTCACTGCATGTTGTGATTGAACCGTTGGTGTGTTTGCTTACTTTTACTGCACTCTGGGATTTGATGTGATTGCACGATAGACTACCCATAGGTTAGGATCGATGTTGATACTAACGATATCTTCTACAGGTGGCCATGCTCATGCAGCGCTAAATAAAAGGTGGGCAATAATCATGATTTAAATACTAATGTCATTTTATGCAGGTGCTTCAGAAATCGCTCAGCCCCCCTAAATAAATGAAGGCTAATTAAAAATCATTATAAATTGCTACAGGTGCTCCAGAGCTTGCTTAGCCCTCAAAATAATTAAGAGCATAGCCAAGTTTGGCTGGCATGAATGTTTTCTTTACATGTGTCAATAACTGCTTGGGATGAAATATTAACTGCTTGGGATGATTTTCACTAGGATAACCTTGTACGAGAGTCTAGATTTACTGCTTTCCATTAATGTAATTATTTGTAATATAGGTTAAGAGTTGTGAAAGTTTATTTTGAGTGGGGATACAAGAATCCAAAGGTTGGATTTCAAAGAGAAAAGGACACCCAATATGAGGATAGTCCTTTTCTATTTGGAAATCCAAATTTGGATCATTCTACTACCTGAGGAGTCCAAGAAAGAGGAGACCCAAGGAGTCCAAGTAAGCTGAGATCCAAGGAGTCCGAGAAAGAGAAGATCAAGAAGATGAAGATCTACAATATCCCACTCAAAATACCTTGCGTCTGTTTTAGGATTAGAAATCCGGTTGTTGGCAGTGGTGCCCGGCCACTTTAATTTTTTGCAGACCCTGGGTTGTAATTAAGGGGCAGTTGGCCTATGAACATTTATTAATTTGTTTGGATAATTTTGATGTGTCTTGTTTATGATTGTGTGCCTCTAGGATGGCTTATTTTTCTTAGTTTCTTGGCGTTTTGCATGTCACTTTTATTTTAGCCTGGATTTCATTAGGCTCTCTAAGGACTAAAACTTTTTCTACTTGTAACCAATACTCAAAATTTTAAGGATTAAATAATTTAGAAACTTAACGACTTAGGGAATCACCAAAATCGTCTGGGGTCGCATGCATATTATTGCATTTCTCTCTTTCCTTCTATAAGACACTTCCCCGCATGCGGGTAGAGTCCGGATAATCTGACCTATGAGGATGAGGTGTCGGACCTGGGGAAGCCCAGTCTAATTCTAAAATTTATTTTTATAAGCCTTTTTAAACTTCTGTGCATATCTGATTTGGATACTTTAACTAGCATGCATTGTATTAGAAATCAACTAAATCAAAATTTTAATTGTATTAGTCATAGGAGCATTCACCCAACATCAGTCCGGGACCAATTAGGAAATCCTCTAGATGTCGGTCCTACTTTCAAGAACTATAACCTACCCACCCATCTTTCATAAATGACTGGACAGCATGGTTTTAAAGCGATTAGGTGGTTAGCTGGCTCCCCCTTCCAGGCCGGGGTAAGTCCAGATTTTGGCATTGCATTAGTTAGGACACGGGTGTTAGTGTTGCGTAGGACACTAGACCCATTAGATTTAGGAGTCAATGCTATTATTATTTCGTAGTATGCCTCATCAATAGGTAAGTCTTCTTTCCTTCAAAGACTATAAACCCTACTTATCTGCGTCACACGGATGACGCCACCTCCATCCTTCTCTCATGTATGCTTCGAGTGCGTGATTTATTTATTTTCTCCAGTTTCTTCTCACTACCTTAGTCCCTCCGGATGCTGATCTGAGCCGTGTATGTTGACTAAGCCTAGTTGAACCTCTCTTTCTCTTTGAGTAGGACCTCCTAGTCTCTGCCCTATATGACAATCCCAATTTAGAAAGAATAATGTAGAATCTTTAATCGAGAGTTTTCTCAGGCTCCGGCTTGAGATGTAATTAACCACGGGGGCTTGCGCCCAAGCCCCCGTGGGAAACCGCATCCCACTCTCAAATAAACCCCATTCGAGCTAATGTATCGGGTGGGGGAACCCGTTGTGATTAGATCGTACATATTGTTATCCATCGGGGTGTGCTGGTGAGAGCCACTATCCTCAATGGTTAATCGTATGTGTGATCGAATCTGCCCTTCCACTGGCCAGATACTGTCTTCCCCTAGTCGGGAGGCGGTGTTTTGTGTCCTCTCGGAGGTCCACACCAAGACCTTCCTCTTAAGGAAGGGCCTCATTTGTAATCAATTGCAAGCACTAATGGATGCATTCAAACTAGGCCAGGTCTCGTGATTTTTCTTCTTTTTAGGGGTTTCCACGTAAAAAATATGGTGTCTCTTATAAACGCTATAATCATACTCTCTTATCTGTTTGTATGTTGAATCTTCGTACAAAGCTAAAATACTAAATTATATCGCTCTCTAATGCCACGAATATTCCAGGACGCAACAACAAACATGGCCAAATTTGGAAGACATCATGGGATAACTCATATGATTCTCTTAATCATAGATTGATCTATCATTTTTTAAGTGTCTTAATGATATCAACATTAATGATTTTAGGCTCGTTGGATTTGAATCGTCGAGTCGCTCAATTTGATCATAAGTATGCGAGATTTGAGATCATTTGATCCTTCAATTAATCTCTCTAAAATTTTAAGTATATTTTATGCTTTTGATTTGGGCTCATTTAGACTCAAATGTGACCACTTTTAATGTTAATGAATTTATCTCATCGAGATATTTATTAATTATAAAATTGCTAAAGTCAATATCAAAGTAATTTTATTTTTAATTTAAATATACATCTAAATTCATGTCCCATTAAATTGAATTTTGACCATGCATGACTTCTCACCTCAAGACGTGGATGTGAAAAATGAATGATTGAATTAGGCAATCGAAAACCTACATAACATTTATCAGGCATCATGACATGAATCCTAACCCCACGTAATAGGATGTGAATCCTCACCCCACGTAACATGATAAAAATTTGTTATTGTTGTTGTCGTATCACTTCCCACCACAAATTTTTTTATAAGTGAAGGAAGGCTTTGACGAAATAAAAGTGTAACTGCAGTACTTAATATGGAGATGGAAGAAGCTGTCACAAACGCAATCTTCTTGTAGCTTTTCACCGCTTTTCACGTTTATCTCCAGCAACCGTTTTCTCTTCGTTGTCTCATCTTAAAAAACAAAAGTCCCAACCACCCTTCTTCCCCATAGCCATCTCATCCTTTTGCGAAGATCGAGCAGTGATCTCCCCTTTCCATTCGTCACCCCCTCCTCTTTTAAGGCTTTGCATACCATTTATCCTCACTTGGAATCATCTATTTCTGTTCGAAGTTGTTGGGAATTGGCACTGTCATCTTTTCCTACCCAACTTCTCGAGAAGTTTTTTTTTTTTATAATTATTTTTATTAGACTTCTGAGAATTTAACACATGTTTCATGTGTTCGATTAGAAGCATTATTTTGATTTATTTTAGGGATTGTTGTGTGCCGAAACATTTGCGGAGGTAGAGAAATATAGAGTTTAATGTTCTAATTTTATACGAAAATTCAACACACGTACAAATAAGAGAGAGGTACAAGAGTCATAAGTGACACCAAGATTTTTACGTGAAAATCCTGAAAAAGGTAGAGGTCTAGTAGCGATGGCCTAGTGGTGCGGGTTCGCCGGCAGTCGTGCTGGATGGAGCTCCGGGATTCTTCAAGTCTTAAAGTTCTCTTGAGTCTCTAGCACATAATCTAAACCTCCAAAGATCTAAGCCCTTTTTCATGTGGAAAGTGGAGGGTCTATTTATAGATTTTGAGATTGATATGCTTTGTAAATATGAAGAAGATCCTGACAAATTCGGAGTGCTCCTTTGGATGGCCCATACTGATTCCCAAGCATTTGTCTAGCATTTAATTACCTTAATGATGTCAGAATTAAGCGATCTTAGGCTTGTTGGATTCGTCTTCATCTAGTTGCTCGATTCGACTATAAGCATGCCATATTTGTATATCAATTGGTCATCCAATTAATGCTTTGGAGCTTTCAAATATGCTGTAAGCCCTTGATTTGAACTCATTTGGCCTCGGATTAGACTGATTTTGGTGTCGTTCGGTTCGTCTCACTAGGACGTTCAATTTGATTGTAAGTTTGTTGAAATTAGAATTTGGATGGTCCCGAATTTAATATTGAAAGTTGTTAATATGCTTCGAGATTCATGTCTGATCAAGGTGATTTTTGGTACGTATCAGGGTTGTTTTTTTATTTGTCTTCAATGGGATTGTTGATGGGTAATATTTATGGAAGAGTGGGTTTAGATTTAAAATGTTTAATTTATGATGTTCATCTTTAATTGATGATTTAGATTTCCTTTTTAATTGTGCGTTTTTTTGGAATCATGATTCGGCAGTGAAATTCTTTCTTGATGTAGAAGGGTGTATTGTTTTTCTTATATTCCAATGTTGAATTTACTATATAATTTTTTATTGAGTAATAAAATATTTATGGCGGTTGAGAAAAATATTTAATATCTTAATTTTATATAAAGATTTAGCATGCACATGAATAAAAGAAAACTTATAAGAGAAAATATTTTAGAAAGAGAAAATTATCAAGGAGTGTGATTCAATATGCTTCCACTAACATATTTTATCGATATCCTTCCTTATAATTGGAGAAGACATTGATAAAAAAAAATAGATAGGAACTATAGAAATTGAATTCTATGGTGGAAGTTGTTTAAGTCTTGAGGCATTGGAATTGTCATCAAGAGAATATTTGTGGTGTGCTCGATCACTATCCTAAGTGGAGAGGGGGTTAGTGATCAAAAGTTAAGTATAAATCTTGATGTTGATGTCGGGAGTTAAAGTAAATGTTGGTGGCGACAATAGGCGACAAAGTCGACAAGCATTGGTCATGGTGTTAGTAGCATGCATCGGTCTTATATGCGATGGTGCACACCGAAGTTGTTGATGATTGAAGTCAACATTTATCAAAATTGGTGTCAACTATGTGCATTAGCCTTATATGCAATGATGTGCATCAACATTATTAGAGATGGATTGCAATAGTATAACCTAACTAATGTGGATAGGATATCGTAATTGTGTGACGACGGTTGGGAGATTGTAGTTGAGCAACAATGATCGAGTAGTGACAGTTCGATCGTGGTGGTTGGAGCACAATGGTCTGATGGCAGCAACAGTCCAACAACGGTGGTTGTATGGTGATAGTCTGATGGTGGTGGTTGGACAATAGTAGTGCAATAATGGTGGTAGGATGGCAACGATCTAATGAAGGTGGTCCGGCGATAATAGTCTAACTACGGCGGTCAAACGACGATGGCCTGGTGGTGGTGATTGCACTACGACAATTCAACGGAAGTATTTGGACATGGAGACCCAATGATGATGGTTGAATGGCTGTATTTGGACAACGATGATCAAATGACGTTGGTAGCCCATCGGCAATGGTCAGGTGCCAGCAAGACAATGGTCAAGTGACGAATGTCCGACGACAATAATCAAACCACAATCGATAAACGGCAGAGCTCTCTTCAATTTCAAGTTAAGGTCCAAGATGCAACTATTGCTCCCTTAATATTAAGAATGAGAGTCTATTTATAATTTTTTTAGGATGACAATTTGATAAATCTAGTCATAATCTCAAAAGATTTCATCAGATGAGTCATATGGATTTTCTTGAACTTTTATTTTTCATTATTTAAGTGCCTTAATGAAGTCAGATTTAAGTGATATATAGCTTGTTAGATTCGCCTCATGAAGATGCTAGGTTTGACTAAGTTTTCTATGATAGATGTTTGGATGATCCTGAAATCTATACGAGAGATTTTCAATTCAAATTTGTATAAGGATTTGTACTTGATTAAATAAATTTTGATAATGTATCACTTTTAAGTCTGAGTTCCTTTTTTAAATAAATTCCAAAAATATTATCGAAATGTTTTTGTATTTATTGATCAAAATAAATTTTTAAAATGTCTTTTCTATCAAAAACTGGTAGAACAAAGAAATCAAATAAAATCTAAACGAAGTGTTTTTTATTATACTTTTAAAACTTTTTGTTAATGAAATGCAGCTTAATTTACTATTAAAAATAAGAATGGGAACATCAAACCTCTAATTATTATTATTATTATTTGCTTATTTTCTAATTGCTCTTACGATGGAAGCTCCTCTCGGCATTAATAGCGCAAACAAAATATTAGGTCACCAAATCATTAATTAACACTAATTAAATCATCGGCGTGCCTTCTCATTAGCATTCTACATAATTGGTGTTGACTTCCTTCTATTTATTATTAACACTAAATGACGACGCTAATGATAATTTTAGCGTATGCCTAATCAAGTCCTCATTGATTGGCGGGTTGTTTATTAGGTGGGCCAGCTCTGAATATATTTGAAATTTGGACACAATTTTAAATCTACAATTAGGTTCCGATCGACCAAATGCTAAATAGAGAATATATTTAAAAAATAATAATTTTATTTTTATTCATTTTTTCAAGTAAAAATAAAATCGTTATTAAAAAAAATGAGAATAATGTTAACCTAAGGGTATCCAATATGGTAGATTTCGATAGGAACATCCAATACAAAATTGAAGATTATATTTTTGGATTTAAAATTACATGTGATTTGAGATAAATATTTTGTTTCATATTTGATTTGTGTTGATATTATTAGTTCAATGTCTATGAAACGGTAGATTAATTGAGTAATTTTTGATATTTTTGTAGTTTTGTAAATAAACAAATGATAAATGAGTGAAAATGGTGGAATTGGTTCGCTATTGGAAATGTGTAATGTGATCACAAAAGTGGAAAAGCTAGTGCTCGAGGAAAGAGGAAAGATGGCAAGTGTAGAGCCTTCATACTGTGATATTTTCTGAATTATCGGGAAAAAGGTGAGTCCAAGGAGATGAGTTAGATTGTCTACTTAATGGGGTTGAAATATGTTGGAACTATAAGGACAAGGAACATCCCTATAAAGAAAAGGAAAGAGAAAAGAAAATATTTGAAGGAGGTGATCTAGCTGTTTATATTTAAAGCCTACATCTATTGTGTTATAAGGAGAAGGATACCATATAACAAATTAAAAATACAATATATAAGGGAAGCTCGTCTTATTTTGACATTTTATTAGACGGAGTTGACAGGTAAGGGACAAAAAAGAATGGGAAGAAAAACTCCTCTTTTGGGATGCTTTAATTCAAGTCTCAACAGTGTGAAGAGGGTCCCATATATCGTGTTTGCCAAGAACTTCTTGTAGAGAGGGGGCAATTCTCTAATTCATTACCTAAGGAGTCTTTGTGACCATATATTACAATCATGGGTAGTTCACAGTACTTGCCCTAATGAAGTGTAAGGTTTGGAGTACATGTCTTAGTTGATGAAATATAACATCATGTATAAAGAAGAAAGATTAGAGTAATAAGACTACAAGGAATCTTTAATTGGTTACAATGTACTCTTGTTATATTAACAGTAAACTTTTATTCTATTGTGTAAACATGTATTATGCAGAGTGTTCTGAGGTAGTTTTATATCAATACTAAAAATCCAATTTGTCATTTCAACTAGATCTGATGATGAGCTAATGGAAGAAGGAAGCAACTGCACATTGAATGTGCTTTGTGTCGTTATCACCCCATTCAAACTAATGGCCTTTCTATTCTTATCAATTTGTTTAAGAGTGATTGGAACTCTAGAATGGATAGAGGCTTAGTAAAGACATATGCTATTTAAACATGGGTGGAAAGATGATGAGCTATGACAGTTCCTGCTTTGATGCAATCCCAAATAAAGTGATGATCAATGTGTTTTCTACAAGCATGAAAGCCAGGATTTTTCGCAACCATGAATGCTAAGATGTTATTACAATATAAATGTGTAAGGGAAGAAAATGTTAAACTAAGTTCTTGTAGTTGTCTTTTAAGCCATGTGATATTGATTTCAATGGTAAAGAGGCATATGTGCCCAACTTCAATAGTGGAGCGAGCTACCATCATCTACTTCTTAATTGCCTAGGAAATCAAGGTTGAACCGAGAAATGCACAATACCAAACGGTGGACTGCAAAACTTGTGCATCATTGACCCGATTTGAATTTGCATAGTTGGTGAGTAAGGCCTACTTGATAAACCAATAAGTTGTACTAGTATATGCCTTTGATATAATAAAGTTCCCGCTTGATAAGTTGAAAGTGTTGTTATTTCGGTAGATGCATATGTTATCATACATGATTAAATGCATATGTGATTTTGAAACTTTAATAGCTAAGCACTACAACGAACCAACAATGTGGTGAAATAATTCAAGCTAATGAAAGTCTAGTTGAGACATGGGTGAGATTGTCATCTTAGTAAGAAGAGGAATATGGAGTGGCTTGTAATTTTGAGTACCTACTGTTTAAGAATTTCAAGAGAAAATATGATTAGTTTAAGTGAAGGTTGCAAAAAGTTTACTATACTTGGAGTATGAAGAAGGTGGATATGGAGCCTAGGTTCTTCATATTGAACCTGGATTATAATGGCTGTAAGAAATTTGTGAGAGTTCCATATTGTTATTTGTTAACATAATGTTGTCAATGGAAATTAAAAGGTAAACATTGTTGTCGGCTTGTTGAAAATAAGGAGGGATAAATCGGTAGCATAGAGTTGGAATCTTAGACTTCGTAGATAACTAGTGGATGTTGTAAACCATTGGCATGGTACTTGGATAAGTTCATAAATGATCTTTTTGAGGAGATAAAGGTGATTGTGATATTGCATATCACAAAAGCCTTGAGGTTGGGCAATGTGTACTGCTCTGTCTACATGATTGTGAGACGTATTTGAGACATCGAGTTGTAAGACATGCCACATCCAAGTGAGAGTAATTGCAAGAAGAACTTGAATAGTTGACATCTTTGATGCTAGGCTAAAGATTTAATTGTAGTCCAACCATGCTATTGTTTGAAATATTGTGGTACTAGGCGAGCATGGTATCAAAATATGGTACCATCATGGTTGTATCTTGTTTTGTATGCCCATTTATAACCTATAACTTTTTGAGTTTGTGAAGTTAGTACAAGTTCTCATGTCTCTTGTGATCGCAAAGCTTGAAACTCTTGAGACATTTCAAGCTGCCAGTGCACGTGTTTAACTACTTCAGTGTCGTTGTTCAGGTCTACTTGTTTCATGGTGTGAATGAGATCTATGTTGTTTTTTATGTTTGAGTTATCCTATGCACAAACTGCAAACATATTAGCATGTGATGGCCTCTTAAGACAAATTCAAAGAAATGTCCAAAGATGAATAAACTAAATTTGAAATAAATTAAATAAGGATAGAGGAATTAAATTTTGGCAAAATCTTTAATAGGAGCACCTTTATAAATGAAAAAATAAAAAGAGCATAATATAATTATTGTTATACTAGAAAGTTGCTTTAAGAAGCATTAAGAAAGCCGTCCCAAACGAAGCCTTAATTGTACTCCAACCATGCTATTGTTTGAAATATTGTGGTACTAGACGAGCATTATATCAAAATAGGGTACCATCATAGTTGTATCTTATTTTGTATGCCCATTTATAACCTATAACTTTTTGGGTTTGTGAAGTTAGTGCAAGTTCTCATGTCTCTCGTGATCGTAAAGCTTGAAACTCTTGAGACATTTCAAGCTGCCAGTGCACATGTTTAAGTACTTTAGTGTCGTTATTCAGGTCTACTTGTTTGATGGTGTGAATGAAATCTATGTTATTTTTTATATTTGAGTTGTCCTATAAAAAAAATGTTTGAGTTGTCCTATGCGCAAACTGCAAACGTATTAGCATGTGATGGCCTCTTAAGACAAATTCAAAGAAATGTCCAAAGATGAATAAACTAAACCTGAAATAAATTAAATAAGGATAGAGGAATTAAATTTTGGCGAAATCTTTAATAGGAGCACCTTTATAAATGAATAAATAAAAAGAGAGAAATATAATCATAATTTAAGCAGGAGCAAACAAAGCCCTACATGGGGTCATGGTTGGGTACACATTGGGTACACATGCTCTGCGTTGGCGGGCTTCGTCCACCCATGATGACTTTCAGGATGCCGTATCCACCCATACCCATCCACTTTTCACATTTTTTGAAAGCAGCCTGCCATTAATGGCCTTGAAGCTTGTTACCCTTGCTCTGACTATAAACTTTCAAGCTACATATCAGAATTTACCATGGTCGCAGCACGGTTCAGTATTGCTCACTGCGTATTAAGGATTGCGGTAATATACGACATACGGTAATTAATAATGTAAATCGATTTATCCCCCGATGTTGAGTACCCACCCATTTCCACCTAGGAGGCTATGAGCATACTCATGCCCATTGTGTTTGGGTGGGTACATGGGTGGGTGTGGGTGTGGGTGTGGGTATGGGTACCTAATGTAAGGCTCTGAGAGCAAATACGTAAATATAAAATTAATTTACGTTTCTGAAAATGGAAATTTGATTTACTTTTACTTATTTTTTACTGTTTAGTTTCTTTTTTAATTATAACTTATTAGTATTTTTTTAATTATGTTTTATTCTTTATTAAATATTTATGAATCTAATATTATAACAAAATTTCATTAGAATGTTATAAAAATAAATTTTAATTATAAGATATAATTATTTCTAATTTTAATATACAACTACAATATCAAGCCTTCATTCCACTGTGGGGTCGACTACATGAATCCTTTTTTTTTCATTGTGCCATGTTAAAAGTTAAATTCTCATTTAAATCTAATAAAGAATTAATTTTGTTTATTTATTAAACATATTTTGATCACTATTTTTTTATTAAAAAATAAATTAAGTATATTTAATTAAAATTTAATGAATAAAAAATAAATTTAATCAAGCAACAATTTTAATTAAAATAAAACTATGATGCATTAATTTTTAGTTTAATTTTATTTACTACTTATTTAATTTTAAACAAAATAATAGTTTTTATAAATCGGTACATTTATGGCCTAATTAAATATCTCAACAAGTGAGAAGTCGATGATATCAAAGTTGTCTAATCTAAGTCCAAAAACATTCAAATGACTTAAAACAAAATTAAAAAGCTCATGACATTAATTGGATGGCTAAGTGGTCTCCAAATTTGATCCGAGGGAATGTTCGACCCACAAAAGATTTGAGAGAAACGATTGGTTGGTGGAGGTTCGATGCTAGCGGTCAAGCGGGATTCTTCTCATTGAACTGCTCGATTCGACTATAGGCATCCCAAATTTATTTAAAATATGCATTTGAAATTTTCATAAGTAAAAAGAGTTTAAGCATAATATCGGGCATGAATCTCGATGCAAAATCAAGTTGAAAACTTTCATAATTAAATTTGGGACCATATGAATTACGATTTCAGCAAACTTATAGTTGAACAGAATGTCTCGGAAATTCGAACCCAACGACACCAAATTTGACTCAATCCGAGCCCAAATGAGTCCAAATCAAAGACCCGAAGCACATTTGGAAGGTTCAAACCATAATTTTGATTACCAAATGGTTTCTAAACATGACATGCTTAGAGTCGAATCAAGCGGCTTGACGAGACAAATCCAACGAGTCTAAGATTGCCAAATTTTGATATCTTTAAGGCATTCAAATACCAAATAAATGGTCCATGATTGAGGGAATCTACATCGGCCATCCATTCAAATCACTCCCAAATTACCCTTGATCTTCCTCCTATTTACTGGTCATGCCACTCTTAGAAAATTATAAATAGACCTCTCATTTCTCATGAAAGGGGGGCCAAGAAAGGAAAAGAAAGAAGAGAAGGAAGAGTTCTCTTGCCACCAGACTCCTCCTCGACCACCGTCGGACTTCAGCTCGGCCACCATCACCAGACTTTATCCCGGCCACCGATGGACGTCGGATTTCTACGCGGCCACCAACTGACGCTGGAATTCTGCTCGACCACCAACTGACGACGTAATTCTTCCCGGCTTCAAGCTATTGGTGGACTTCCACCCGACAAAGGTTTTTTTGACCTCCACTTAACTGCCAACCATGGTCATTCCGTCCTCTTTCTTCGACTACGGTCCTTTCAACCTCTGTCGCTAGACAATGGTCTTTCCGACCTTCGTCGCTAGACAACAGTCTTTCCAACCTCTTTTGTTTGCCTATTATGGTCTTGCCGTCTAAACAAACATGTCAATACCGAATCTTCCAATTTTCACCATGTAATGTGCTCTGTATAATGTATATTTGCTACATCAAACCAAGGCCTTCCCCCAACGGAAGGGCCTCATTTGTAATTTATTGCAAGCACTAGTTGATTCATTCAAATTGGGCAAGGTCTCGTAGTTTTTTCCCCTTTTCAGGGGTTCTTCACATAAAAATACTCTGGTGTCTCTTAAGAATGTTACACCCTCTCTCTCATCTGATTGTGTGTTGGATCTTCGTATAAAGTTAAGACATTAAACTATATATTTCTCTATCGTTGCAAATATTCAAGGATGTAACATATATATATATATATATATATATAACAATTAAATGTTGCATCATGGAATATATATATATATACATAAGTTTAAGCATAATATAAATTTCTATAAAATGAACTAAATATTATTTAATTCTTAATTTAAATATATTAATAGTTAAATTATTTATTTAATTGTTTAAAATTAAAACTATTAAGATATATAATTATATTTATTATATTTAAGCATGACATAAATTCTTTGTAAATTTATTTTAAAAAATGATTAAGTTTTAATGGAGTCATAATCTAACCTAAATTAATTATTCATTTTTTAAATTAAATAAATATTTATAATAGAATATGGAAATTTAATTTCCTTATTATGAATACGAAAATTTAATTTCTCTATTCTATTTTAGAAGACGTGAAATATTTTTGCACACTTGCTTCTTTTTAAATTAGAATTAATCTAAGTTCTTTTTATTAATTTAAATTAATGTTAAGCCTCTTCTCATAAATTTGCCTTAAATTTTTTTATATATTTCCTATAACTTAACACTTATAACCTCCTTAATTATAAAAAAGTTAAAATTTAATATCGATAAAAAGAGCCTACTCAGAAGTCCAGTTTGAACTCGGCTTATGATCTAAATAAAATATTTGTCAAATCAAGCTCAAGTTGGCCAATTCAATCCAATTACATGCTTTAGACCAACATATATAATCTTTTTAATAGTAATAAAACTAAAACCCAAAACACAAACGTTCTGCTTAGTGAGAGAAGTTAGAGTGAGAAGCTCTGCTAGGGTTTATTGTTTTTTCCCCGCCTCCTTCCCTCGCCTCTTTGAAGCCTGACCTGTAGCTGCTAGAGGGATCCTATGGATCCCTCCCTCTACTCCATCTCCTTCCCTCTGCTCCCTAACTCCAACACCTCTTATACTCCTGCTGGGCCTTCAAACCCCTTGCCATGGGACCGTATTCTTGCAGACACTTCGAGAAGTTACAACTTCACAATTTCTACCTTACCTACGCCGGATGAAATCATCAACTTTCCCACCAATGACATTGCTGAAGCGGTTGAGGAACGAAATCTGGCACTTGTTGGCTATTCTCTTGGGAAAAGACCATATTATGAGACCCTGTTGAATGTTGTGCGAAAATTATGGAAGCTTAAAGGTACACTAAAACTCATTTCTCTGAGTGACGGTTTCTTTCTTTTCAAATTCTCAACTTTTGAGGATTATGAGATGGTGTGGTCAAGGGGAGCTTGGTTTGTTCTTGGCAAACCTTTTATACTCCAAAAGTGGACTTCTCATTTCAGTCCTAAAAGAGAAGAATTTATCTCTGTGCCAATATGGTTCAAGATTCATGACTTGCCTTTATGTTGTTGGACGCTAATAGGAATCTCTAAAATCGCCACAAAAATTAGTCAACCCCTAGCTGTTGATACTCTTACTGCCTCCAAATCTAGACTCACATATGCTAGAGTTTGTGTGTAGGTAGACTCTTCTGCTACCTATCTGCGTTGAAGGGGAGATTTTCAACCTTAATATTCAATACGAGTGGAGACCGAGCCTTTATTCCCTATGTAAATCTCTGAATCACCTCACCTCCTCTTGCCCTAATAATCTGAACCCTCAAGCATAGCCCAACTTAAAGTCACATAGAGGGAGAAGTACTAGCAGAAAACCGAGACCTACATCTCAAAATCCCAAAGGTATTCTACCAACACCACCTGACCTTCCTTCTACTTCTATACTGCCTTCCCAATCACATCAGAAACCCCTCATTGATCCTCTTGTTCAACCTCTCGTTGAACCTCCTGTTGAACCTCACACTTCTCCTCCTATTGAGCATGAAAATGTTGAACTTGCAGACGTGGTAATCAAGGATGGAAATGCTCTTACTACATTACCTAACTTAAATTCCCCCACCACTGTGACATTCTTCTCCTCTGACTCTTTGATCCCTCCTACAGAAATTGTCCCTCCCAACATCATATCACCCAACAAATTTTTTATTCTTCAAGAACCAACAGACTCCGAAGCTTCTTCCTCTCAGGATCCGGTTGAGAAAGCCAAAGACACTCACCCACAACAAACCTCCAGGAGCTCTAATAATACCTCCAATAACCAGTCTTCATCTAATACTCCCAAGACAACAACTCAACCTCATCGTAATACTAGAGGAAAGGGCTCTAGGAAATGCCCAAACCTGTCCATTAATACCTCATGACCCATCCGAACATAGTAGCTTGGAATATCAGGGGTTTCAACAACCCTGATAAAGTCTTTTGTTGCAGAAATTTGGTCTGTCTGCATGACCTGGATATGATTTGTCTTATTGAAAATAGAATTCTTCTTTCTAATCTCAATGACCCTTGGTTCTGTTTGAACCACAAAATTTTTAAACATGAAGACAGTTACAACAATTTCGAGCTTACTTCTCCTGGACGCATTTAGATTAAATGGAACTCGAAGAAACTAAACTTCAATCCCACTTTCTCGTCTAATCAATTGATTACTGGAATAGTTAATTTTGGAACACAGCCTTCTTTCCTTCTCTCGGTGGTTTATGCCTCAAACTCATTCGATGAGCGCAATTTACTCTGGGAAGATCTTAGAAAATTAAACCTGGCCTGCAACTTACCATAGATGGTGTTGGGTGACTTTAATTGTTGTCATTACCAGAATGAAAAGTCTGGATGTATGGAGATACCAGCGTCAAGGCTTTTTCCTTTCAACTCACTTATTTTTGATACAAATCTCTTGGACATGCCCTCAACAGGTAACTTCTACACTTGGTTTAACCAAATAATTGGTAACCCCATTCATCTAAAGTTGGATCTTGTGATCATGAATGAAGATTGGAACAATCTTTTTCCAAATTCTTTTTACAAGGTGTTGAACTCTCTGATTTCTGATCATACCCCTCTCATTGTTAAGATGGAACATTCTTATAGTAATAAGAAGAGATTTATGTATAAGAACTACTGGACTAAAATCCCAGAGTTCTGGGACAATCTCATTTCCATTTTTGCTATTTCTATATATGGTAACCCCATTTGTAGCCTATACAACAAGCTCAAGCTGCTGAAAGAGGAAATCAAAACCAAAAATTGGGATTCTTCAAATCTCATTGCTAATAAATGTGCAGAATTGCCTTCCCAACAACATCTCTATCAATCTCTTGTAGATCAAGATCCTCTTAATTTGGATTATTGTAACAATCTCAAGAAAATTAATGCAGATATTGTTTTTTACAATTCCTTATGGGCTAATTGGACTTTACAAAGGTCCAAAGTGAAGTGGATGACCAAAGGTGAAGAGGACCTTCAATTTCTTTATTCCAAGCTTCACAAGAGAATTTCGCATAATCGAAGTACGTTACATGCCTCTATTTTTGCTTTTGAGGGCACACGGGCTGCAAGCATTCAAAGTGTCATCACACACTTTAAAAATCTTTACAATTATCCTCCCCCTGTTCTAACGGATATGGCCTCCATCCTTGCTGGAAATGTGATCCCTATTGCTGCTATGAACTCTCTGATTTTACCTATGACTAATAAGGAAATATACTCTGTTATTTCCTCTGGCAGTTCTAATTCGGCACCAGGCCCTGTCGGCTTCAACTTTGACTTCTACAAACAAACTTGGGTTATCACGGGACCGCTGGTATACAAAGCTATTAGATCTTTCTTTAGCAAATTTTATTTTCCTAAATGTGTAAAAGCCACTGCCATTGCACTGATTCCTAAGAAAACTCATGTTGAAAATATTCATGACTTTAGACCCATTGCTCTTTGCAATGTTTTTCACAAAATCATTGCCAAGATCCTTGCTACCCGTATGAAGCCTATTATGCTAGAGATTATCCACAAGAGCCAAGCAGCGTTCATTACTAAGAGGTTATCCACTGATAATCCTATTCTGGCGGTGGATATTCTTAGCTTATGCAATAAGAATTTTAAGAATCAGTTCTTTTGTGCTAAATTAGACATCAGAAAAGCTTTTGACACTGCTTCTCGAGACTTCCTTTTTGCTAGAATGTCACAAAAAGGCTTTCCTCGGACCTTTATCAACTGGATTAAAGCTTGCATCAATGACACTCATTTCTCCATTTGCTTTGAAGGGTCACTAGAAGGTTATTTCAGCTCATCATCTGGTCTCATACAAGGATGTCCTCTGAGTCCTTATCTTTTTTGTATCATTATGGATGCTCTATCTTGTCTTTTAGATAAACCGAATGATGCTGACAGTTTTGAACATTTCACTTTTGATAGCTTCCATATATCCCATCTTCTCTATGTAGATGATTTATTGGTGTTTGGCAAGGCTGATAACAGTAATTGTGAGTTTCTTATGAGGATTCTTAATACCTTCTCCAAATATTCTAGCTTGTAATTGAACCTACAGAAAAGCTCACCTATCTACTCCCCACTTGCCCCGAACTCCTCTCAAATCTCTCATCCACTTCAAATTCCCAATACCTCCACTAGGCTTTCCTATTTAGGCCTCCTTATTTCCTTAGCCAGATCCAAAATTTCAAATTTCTCTCCTTTGATTGATAAACTAACCAATCTACTTTCCGGATGGAAAGCTAGACTTCTTTCTTTTACAGGTAGGATGCAATTTTTAAAATTCACTATCACAAATACGGTGGCATACTGGATAAGAGGCTCTATCATCCCTAAATCTACTCTCAAGGCCATTGGTAAAGTTTGCTCGAAATTCCTTTATTACGGAAATTCTGATTCTAGACGCCTTCATCTTATTTCATTGAACAACACTTGCAAACCTTACTCCAAAGGGGGACTCGGCATTGCCTCCTTCCAGTCACTAAGGCATGCCTTCAATTGTGGGACTATTCTCAGAATATATAACAAAGATAACCTTCTTTCTAGTTGGATTAAATCTAAATACATCTCTCCTTGGAAAAATTGCCCCATTAATTCTACTACTTTCTGGAAGGGCGTTTGTTCCACTGCTGATTTGGTTAGACATAAATTCAAATTCCAAATTCTTCAAAATAGTACTATTGCTATTCTTTGGGATCATTGGTGTTCGAATGATAAGGTCACTTCCATATTTTCGAAACTACTGAGTAGTTCGATATGCAATCAAAATGCTACTTTAGCTAACTGGTTGCACCAACACTCTTGGAATCTGTCGGATGCTCTTACTCAACGCATTAAAGACTGTATTCAGTCTTTATTAATCGGATCAAACAATTCTAAACACATTACTTGGTATAACAGTGATAATGCTTCTTTCAGAGATTTTTATATGGCTTTTTTTTATAATGATGTTACATTTGGTTGGCATCGGTTGGTCTGGCATAGCAAGCATTCTTTGAGATTCTCAGCTTGTACCTGGATGGATTTGAGAGGTGGTTTAAAAACTGTTGAGGCCCTTTCTAAAAGGAACATTCTAATCCCTAACCACAATTGTGCTTTTTGCCATTTTTGTCCTGAAACTACTGCTCACTTACTCTTTGAATGTGACTACTCATTCCAAGTATTGATCAAACTTATACCTAACTTCCACAATTTTTTCCTTAGGCTTACTATATCCGAAGCTCTTGACCACATTGACAGCCTAACTGTAAACCAAAATCTTAAGAATGGTATTCTTCTCATTCTTAATGCAACTATTTACTTCCTTTGGGCGGAACGCAACAATAAAAGATGTAATTCTAAGGCTGACTATGTTAATATCTTATCAAGGAAGATCACTAAAGCTATATATATTAAGATTGACAGATGGAAATGGGGGAAGGAGGTGATAGAAAAGTTACAGTTGAGTTATTATTGCCTGGCTTTGATTTTGGGATTTATCTATATTCTATGTGGGTACATATTTGGTATATGCATCCTGTCAGTCTTATGATATACTTGGTTTCTATCTTTCTTCGTGACAGTGCACTGTTTCTTACTATTCGAAATGCACTGAGACACCGTGCTTTTACGCTTGACTATTTGGGGCTGGAACTGTGTTTTATTGTGCCAAGTGCTAGTGGTTTTAGTTCCCTCCCCACCTCTTGGAAGGGCCTGCAAACTTCGGCTGTTTGGAATGCTTGTGATGCTAATAGAGATACAATATGTTGCCTTGCGAGAAGAGCCTTTGTTTTTCCAAGTTATTTTTGACAGGCAGAATTTTTTGGGCCTTGGATAATGATGAACTCTACCTCTCTTCTTTTGGACGATCTATGGGCAACCAAAGGAGATCTGACCACCATTCATGATTTATGATTAACCTGAGTCCAGGCTAGACAGTTTATACTGTCTTTTTTGGTCTTTTCTCTTTGTTTTTATTATTGCTTCATAGCTCTTGTTTAATGTTAGTCCTATAGCCACTGGTTTTATTGTGACTAAATTTTGGTTTTCTTTTTGTACATCTTTTTCTTTTTAATCGAATGGGCAATGCCCTCAAAGTTTACCCAAAAAAAATGTAATAAAACTTTATCTAGTCAAAATAATGCTAAGGGCATCTCTAACAGAACAATATTCGTCCGTTTGTAGCTCCGGCGAGCGTCCATTCGAAGGGCAAATAAAAATGTATTTTTGAGTTTTATTTCGGTTGTGAGCCGATGCATTATGCAGAATCTCATTTGTCCATTTTGATTGAAAATAAATATAAATATTTTTTTATGTTAGAAATGAAATTAGAATGAAGATGAATTCTTATTTGAAATTGATATGACCGTATTTTAAAATAAAAAAAATAAAATTTTTGATTGAAGATGCCCTAATGAAGGTCTTCAATTGCTATAATTTTAAAGAACTTTTAATTCTCTAACGACTTATAACAATTTTCTTATGAAACATGCAGAGAACCTACGTTTTCGTAGCATCTGGGAGTCGGAGTCGGTAGATTCTTCTCGAAAGTTGGAAAGTGGATTTAGATGATAAAAAATGCATTTATAGGGAGACGAAAATAGTGAGTTTAGGACTAAACGTGGGAACTGGGAAGTGAGGACAAGGGGACAGGATCCGCTAAGCTTTGTTTGTATCCGATCCGTGAAGCAGATGGGATTAACAGATCCGATTTGTTTGCATGCGCGAGATGGATCCTACTGTGGACAACGACATTCTAACGGCTACTTCAAGAAATTTTAAATTAAGTTTACGGATTATTTACTTTGTTTTGTTCTTAATTAATTAAAAAGTGCACGATTTTCAAAAGAAAAATAATTATTTAAAAATATTAGGATAAAAAATTGTAGGAATAGACTATAAATTCTTAATTTATTTTAAGATAAATATAATATAATTTTTTATGTATTAAAAATCTTAAATTCTTATAAAATATTTAGACTCTATTTGAGGAATTTTTTTGTCATTATTTTTTCGATACTTTCAATAAATTTTTATGCTAGAAAATTATGATAAAAATAGTAAAATAATCGTCTCAAACTAAAGCTTCATTTGGGACGATTTTCTACTGCTTCTTTAAGCAGCTTTCTAGTAAAAAAATTTTAATTTTCGTACTAAAAAATTACTTAAGAAGCAGCAAGAAAGTCGTCTCAAATGAAACCTAAATCATAGTAGATTTAAATTCAATTAGAATTCTCTAAATTAATTCTAATCAGTACGTTACGAGTTCGAGCAAATAATCTGAACATCTACAATTTATTTTTTTCATTTTTAAAGGGAGCAAAGTTGGACTATTGGCATCATCTAGTTAGGATTGATAAAAAGGTTGGTATTTGGTTTGATTATTACTTTGTATAAATTTATTTATTTAATAGGTCACATATAAATAATACTTATAGTAATTATATAAGTACAAGTTTATATAATTATAAGTGTTTGTGTATGTCCGTCCATTATGTATATTTTTATCAATATGTTTCGAATAAAAAACCATTCAGGATGTTTAAAGAACTTTGCCATTGACGTCTTTCAAAGCTTGAACAAGTCTACCTATATTGTATGGGCCTCAAAAGGACAATATTAGAATTGAAATGGGCTTTTATCTAAGCCCATCTAGAATTAAAAAAACCAAATCGGCAATGTACTTTCAATATTTTATTTATGACAGGACGACCGTCATCCACTGCCCACTCCAACTGCCTTGAACGCTAGTGAGATCCAACATTTCGCATCCTTTTCCAACTAACCCATAATTTGTAGTTGTTGTAGTAATTAAATATTAAATATTTTATATTTTTTATGATAATGAATGAATTTTAATAATTAGCCCTTATAAAATAGCGTTAGCCCAAAATAGAAATAATTGAGATAAGTCAACTCTGAGCATAATTCTATAAATAATCTGTAAATTAAACTCAAATTGTATATAAACTAAGGCATTGTTTGGGATAGCTTTTTATCAACTTTTTAATAAAAAAAATTTGGTATTAAAAAGCTGCTTTGAAAAACAGTAAGAGAGTTGTCCTAAATAAAGCCTATATAATATTGGATAACTTAAAAAAAGGATTTACATGCATAATATCTAAAATTAATCAATTGATATATTTACACTTCGTTCGGAATAGTTTTTTTGCTGCTTTCTAAAATAATTTTTTAATACAAAAATTTTGAATTAGAAATTTTTTATGCTTGAAAGCTATTTTAAAAAGCAGTAAGAAAGTTATTCAAAACGAAACCTTAATTATTAAATTTGATTATTTTTTGAACTTAATATGTTGTTAATGTCATTGCATCTCATGAAAATTTTGAAACTCTAGTTGATAAAGACGAGGGGTGGAAAACTTGATAGTCTCATTGACTATGAGGTCGATGATGTGTGAAGGTCGGCTCTTGAAGAAAGAGGTGGAGAAAATGTGTTGGAACCTATATTGTGTAAAGCTTGATGATACAAAAGATATGAGAGAGTCACAGCGGGATCTCATGATAAAGAAGAGCTTGCGTTTAAGCAAACCAGATGGGATAAATGGGATTTGGGTGAAGTTTGTGAAGCCTACATAGAAAAAGCCCAATAATTTTAAAGGACTTAAGGAATAAGAGTTTTAACAGTATGTGGATTTGAAATGTGTGCAGTGTCTCTCTTGCTGAGAGGGCCGACAAAGAGAGGATTTGTAATTACTGGGCTTTCTTGATCTGTTCTAATGTGGCCCGAAGTGAAGGCCTTACCTATTGGTGGGCCTGATGGACTTTTTTCTAAATCAAGGAGCTTTGGTAGCCCAACCAATCAAACCCTATTCTAGACATATGGGAATCAGATAAGATGCAATAATGTAGGTACGTACTTGTACAAGCAATCAAATCAATAAGAGTTGATGGTACATTGTAAAGTTTATGTACTTATGAATACTTTACAATATGAGCGTTAATAATTTATTATAAATTATTTGAAACATAAGCGCTGATTATTTAGAATGTTAAAATTTTAATAAATAATAGTGTTTTATATGAGTTTTAGGAGGTTTACAAAATTGGAGTAGAATATGGCAGGAATATTCTAATGGATTGTCAGAATCTTCAGATTATGGATTGTCAATACAAATAATTGGAGGGGGAAAGAAAGAAAAGGAAAAAAAAAATTATGAGTTAGACTCTTAAGGTATAATATATGAGGCTCTTCAAGTATAATTTAATTAGGGGATTAAATAATTTTAAAATTTGAGGTGTTTTTAATCAAATCGAGCATCTTGACGAAATAAATTCAATGAGCCTACGATTCTTAATTTCGATAATGTTACGCCTATTTGATGTTGAACAAATACTTTATGATTAAGAGACTATACAAAACATCATATAGAGAGTTTCTTATTTTATCATATTTACGATGCATGTTACTCTAAATAATTTGTAAATAGCTTTTCATTCTCTGTATAAAGATTATAAATAGCTTTTCATTCTCTATATAAAGATGGTCACATACTAAATATTCAAAGGAGCTCTAAAGCGTGAAGCTCCATCTGAGCACTACTATCGTTGGACAACCACCTGACCATCCTCATTTAACTATCACTATCGGGCCGTCTTAGATGTTAGGTATTAAATAAATACTATGTTAGATGTTAGGTATGTAAATCCATCAAAGTATCACCATTAAACGCTTTCACTCTATCGCTGTGAATTTCTAATCCGTAATAATATGTTGATACGTCACCAAAAATCGACTTAATTGAGCATGAATCTTGAGGCACATTGAGATTGAAAACTTTCAAAATTAAATTCGGGGCCATCAGAACTAAGATTTCAGTTAAACCTAAAATCAAGCTGAATGTCTCGACCAGATGAACCCAAAACAAAAAAAATAGTCCAATATTAGCCCGAATGAAACCAAATTATGGGCCTAAATCGTATTTGGAAACTTCGAGGCATTAATTAGATGATCAAATGATCTCAAAATTTGGCATGTTTACTGTCCAATCAAGTGGATCGACGAGACAAATCAAGCGTGCCCAAGATCGCTTAATTATGACATTATTAAGGCACATAAATATGCCTCCTTACTACAGTCCCACCCAACTAACATGCTAGAAACACTATCTCCTAACTACAGTCCCTTCAATTATAGTCGCCTGCTGGCTACTGACTTCATACAACAATCACCTGACTACGATCCACCAAGTACAGTCACCCAACTAAGATCCTTTCAACCTTTGTCGCCTGTCAACTACTACCCTTCGATCATCGCTATCGACTGACTATGGCCCTCAAACCATCATCACCCGACTATGGTTCTCTGACCATTATCGCTCTCTCAACTACTGTCCTTTCATCCTTCGTCGCCCGACCAACTACTATCCTTGTATCACTATTGCTCGATTATAGTCATTTGATCACTGTCGTCCGTCGACTATCAGTTTTAGACCATTGTCGCTTGGTTACGATCCTACCAATCTTCGTTTCCTGCCTACTACAATCCTTTCGACCTCTATTGCCCACCGATTGCTGTTATCAAATAACTATCGCCCGTCGAATATGATCTTCAAACCACCATCACTCGTCGACATGGTCCTCCGACCACTATGGCTCGACTTAGTCCTTTTGACCTCTATGCTTGCCGACCATGTTCCTTTGACCATCGACACCTGAGTAAAACCCTTTCAGCCTTCATTTCTCTCCGATTGTGGTTCTCCAACCATTATCATCGGACTACGTTCCTTAAACCTCTATCTCTTGTCTAAAAGTATGCTAATATGCATCACCCGTCGACTACGATCCTATCGACGGAATGGTCCTTTCGACCTCCGTAACTTGTAGATAATAGTCCTCAGACCATCGTCGCTCGACTGTGGACTTGCTAATCTTTGTCGCCCGCTGATTACTGTGGGAAAATAAATCGCCACATAGATTCGGTGTGCTCTCCTATTTTGTGATAGAAGAAGATCGACCTCACCAAAAGTGAGGTCAACAAATACAATCTTCCAACCTTTGTCGTCCATCGACAACGATCCTCCAACCTCCATCACCTGCCAACTTCAATCCTACGACCACTATAACTCGACTATGATGCTTCCGACCTACATTACGCGTCGAATACAATCCACCGATCAACAATCTCCTGACAAGTGATGCTTAATTACCCTAATGGCTACTGACTTCACCAATTACCATCTCCAATAATGCCAATGCACGCCATTGCTTATAAGATCGGTGTATGTCATCAACATCAACTCTAACTCCCAACTTTATCCCTTCGATTTTTGTTGCTTTTCCACCAAATGAAAATTTCAACTTCAACCTATTCTTTGTAGTGTATCAATGCATTCCCCTAAGGAAGGGCTCCACTTGTAATCAAATTCAAATACTAGCTGAATTACTTTAACTAGTCATGCTCCAAGATTTTTCCCTTTTTAGGGGTTTTCACATAAAAATGCCGGCGCATTTTATGATTGTCGCACCTCTCTCGTATTTGTGTGTGTTGGTCCTTCATGCAAAACTAAGATATTAAACACTTTATCTCTCTACCAACATGAATGCTCTGGCACACAAGGTAAGTAAAAATTAAAGATATATAAATAAATAAGACTTTTGTGGTATATATATAAACCCACTAAAAATAATCAACTTCATATTTTCTCTTTTATGAGTTAGTCGTAGAAAAAGAAGTGTCTCATATGCTTTTGGCTTAATCAAATGGCAGTTTTACATAGACTTTACCTACAACTAAAACTTCAAAATGTTTATTCATCGAACAAAGCATGACAAAAATAGTGCCAAAAATGATTACCAGTAGATGAAGCTCAAAAAATAGTGCTATTGTGTCTTTACTAAGCTTAGCTACTGAGTTAAAAAAACCCAGGTTTTTTCTATTAAAGATAAAATGTATTGCTTTCATCATTTGGTTGGTTCTAAGTTCTAACTATCTCCACAAATATTCATGAAAATTTCAAAATATGGTGATTGTAGTTCCAAACATGAAAATAATTCATCAAAATTCATAAGATATTTTCCCTCTACCAGCGACAGAAAGGGTCTTAAAAGAAATCAAAATATATCCAAAATTTTCAAAAACTAGTGTAAGAGTGTCTCTGATTTGTACTTCGGAGTTCAAATTCCCAAAAACTTATTCTACCAAACTGAAATTTGTGACTTAATAGCATCCAAAGTTCTATCTCTTAATAAACTACACATAGAACAGACAGAAAACAATTCATACCCATAAGCCTAATCAATCCTAAGGCAAAAAGAAGAGGAAAAAGGTACCTGGAACTGATGAATCAACACTGAGAAGAGAACTCCAGAAAGCGAGATGCTATCTCATACTTTGCTTTCAGAACTTGGAAAATAAGAATTTGAAGCAGGGGAACACCAACAGTGTCATCAATCCTAAGGCCACTTTGATTTGTACGCTAAGTCATATGGGTTTTCTATGTCATCCAAAGCAACACACAAACTCTCAGTTTCTTTGTCTATCAATCACTCTCATTGTGTAGAGTCTCTCCTCTCACTACCTCTTTGCTTTTAAGGAGGTTTTGGTGTGCTTTGCGAGCACTACGACCTTTAGTTTTTGGGGTCCCACGCCACCACTTTTACAGATGGGCACAGCCTATCTACTTTTTCCAACTTTCCCCACCTTCCATTTTACAGCAGAAATGAATTGGCAAATTAGCTATGTCTCTGTTATTAGTGAAGCTTTAACTCTTTCTAGCTTCTGCCTAAAAGGCTGTTGAGGACAGTTGAGAGTTTTTTTTTTTGGAGGACTTTCTTAGCTAATTAAGTTAAACTCATATATACAACACATTTTTAAGCTTCGAACTCAAAATCTTTTGAGTGATAGCCAAAACTTCCAACTGATGAATCAAGACGAATTGTGTACAGTTGAGTGTTTAGGTGTAATATACTTCTTCCTTTTTTTCTTAATGAAGAAGAGTTTTGGGTAATTCAAGAAACAATATATTCCTTTAATCATCAAGTGATTAATCTTTTCAATATATATAGTTTTCGTTTGGAACAGCTTTTTTGTTGCTTTCTAAAGCAATTTTTAGTAGGAATTTTTAATTCAAGAAATTTAATATTGAAAAGCTGTTTTATAAAACACTAAAAAGCTATCCCTAACAAAGACTTAATCTAGTTGGAAACAGTATAATTGTAACACATTAGAAGAACTAAATTTTGAGTTGAAAAAAAAAATTTGTTGACCATTGGTGTTTAATTAAACTTAGTTTTGATCCCATCAAAGTTGAAGGTTAAGCGGTCATCAAATAGTTCAAGAGGTTTATAGCTCATTTGGTTCTATGCCCATTCTATTATGATTAAGATTAAAAACTGGGTGACTCTCATGATAATTTATTATTGCTGATAATTCTATGGCTATGCATACCCTTTTGTGTTTTGAGTAAGTGGATTTTTTATAATTAAGGTGAATTTAAGAACTTATTTTTTTTATAAAGTTTAACACAATGTTAGCCCCAACTATGAATGGAATATTTCAAAATGCAAATGTGTTGAAAATATTGTGATAGAATTTAAAATGTGAATAATATGCCAACTAAATCATATTCAAAGATATTTAGTTCACTGAGATCTCAATATTATGTCATATTATTAAATGTGAAATATATAATAATCTCTCTCTCAAAAACATTTCTAATTCAAGAAAAAAATAATATGGACATGAAATAAATGGAAAGAAAGTCTGCGTTTGATAATTGCAAATGAAGAACAATTATGTGGTTTCATGTCGATATCAACAAACCTAATAGTCTTGTTCTTTAGTGCATAAGCTTGCATTGTAGTTTTGGGTGGTTGCAGTTGATCCGTCTTTAGCTGAGCCTGTCTCGTTCATTAATGTTCACGTTGATGTCGGTTGTTTGTTCTTGGCTGTTTTAGCCTTCTTGTGTTGTATTGTTTGGTTTGTCACTGGACTTATTTGTATCCCCCTTCTTTTTATGGAATAAAGTATTCTTTAAAAAAAGAAAAAAAAAACTTGCATTGTAGTTTTAGAGAGCTTTTGGTTATTTAGGATCTCTAATATTCCTGGTTTATTAATGTGTAGGCCCCTTTGTGAGTTTTAACTATAAAAAAAAAAACTTGCATTGTAGTCTCTTGAAATGAGAGGTACAATGGAAACAAATGCTACAAGAAACAATGAAATGTAGAAGAAAGCATCTAAAAAAAAGGCTGAAAAAACCATAGTACTATAGTAGTAATCTACATAGAAACTACTACATATATCTTTTTCTTATTGTTTCCTAGTACAAAAATTTTTAGTTCTAAAAATTTTTATACTAAAAAGTTGCTTTACAAAGTAGTAAGAAAGTTGTCTAAAAAAAAAATCAGTTAACCCCCTTCCTTGTGTTCAGCCCTCTACTGTCGTTGGTGACAATGTATTGCGTGGGTGTGGGGAAAGTTGGTGGTGCTGTTGAGCTTTCCTTGGTTGTGAATTGTTCATATGAGCTTGTAGCTTTGGCCCCTGTCCCTGTTTCGGATGCTGGTGTCATTGCCTCGAAAAATTTGGATCTTGATAATAGTAATTATGGTGTCTTAGAAGTTATTGCCTCTAGGACTAGTGTGTTGTCATTGGTGAGGGTTTGGTTTGTCCTGTGCAAGAGGAGAATGATGCCACGCAAGACGTGGGTGTGGTTAATTTGGAGTTGTGTAATGTTAACCCGTCTGAATGATTCCACTTGTGGTATGGTTGATGCTTCAAATGCATCTCCCTTACTCTCTGTTTCTGAGGGAAGGGAGTCTGTTGTTGATGTTCCTGTGGCTATTATTTCTAATGAGGAGTTAAAAGATCATTTGAAGACATATGATACTTGTCTATCTCAAATTGATTGGATTGAGGAACCTTCTCATCACTTGGTGGGGGTGAGGGGGATGAGCCCGTGGGAGAATTTAATGAGATGTTTAATTTGAATGTGAATCGTTTAGTGGAGAAGGCCTTCTCTCGGGGGGGGGGGGGGGCGCGGAAAATGTCGTCGGCGCAAACACAAAAGATAGTAACTCTTTCTTTGGGTGTTATTACCTGTGGTTGATGGTAGTTTTGGATTGGTGGGCATATGCTAGAGTGAGTTTTGGAGGTTCTTGGTTGTGGATTATCTGCCTACTTGTTGTTGTCGTGTCTGAATTTTCAGTGGACAATGATGAGGCAGGTTTTCTGCACGCCTCTTGGATGGCCTGGGCTTGTTTTGGCAACCTTGGTGGTTATAGCTCATTCGGTTTTGGTGGCTTTTAATGGACTTTGAGTATTTGGAACTTCTAGCATATGCTTTCTTTACCTCCTTGGATGGCCCAAACCTGGCCACTGGGTGGCATTTTTGAGTCCAGCTACCTTAGGGGATTTAATTTTCTATGAATTTTCAGACTAGTTGGCTTTTTGTTGTTTTTTGTAAAGTTTTGGTTGTGTGTTTTCTTGTGTTGGCCTCCAATTGTATGGTTTCTCTCTTTTATGAATAAAAATCAATTTGGTAAAAAAAAAAAGTTGGGGATGGCTTTCTTATTACTTCTTAAAGCAGCTTTTTAGTACAAAAAATTTAATTTTTTTTACTAAAAAGCTATTTTAAGAGTAATAAAAAAGCCTTCCTAAACGAAACTTAAATCTACTAATTTGTGGAAGCTGAAAGAAGGTTGGTGTCCAATTTTTTCAAAAAAAAATAAAAAAAAGTCTCAATAGTTAAAAAATTATCTTCCTTATAACGGTTTCACAAACACTTTTATAAAAAGCTAAAGTCACTCCAAATAGACCCCAAATCGATCTATGACTTCTTAAAGAACTCTTCATATATCAATCCAACAATGAAATGATGACATGGTCCAATTTTGACTAACGAAATACGACTTGCAGTGCACAAAAAAGATTTAGGTTTTAAATATTGGGGATAGCTTTCTTATCTCAAATAGTTTTCTAGTATAAAAAATATAATACAAAAAATTTTTATATTAAAAAATTGATTTAGAAATCAGTAAGAAAGTTGTCTCAAACAAAATCTTAATCATATATATCTTTCAAAATCTTTGCTTAATGGCAAGAAGTTCTCAACCATTTATTATAAATATTTAATAAAAAAATTTGGTTTCCATTTATATGTTAGTTTGTCAAAAATTTTATTTGAGCACGTTCAAATACCTAAATAAATGAATATAAACTATTATTCTGTGCGGAGTCGGGACGCTATCCGGAGACCAACAAAAATGCGCCACGTCATCCCAAAAATGTACCGCAGTCGGTACCTCACGGTAGGTACTGCTCGGTACTGAGCTTGATACCTAAGCGTGACTGGATGGAAGAACCGTCCAATATCCGCATAAAATAATCACTAAACCAAGAAGAAAGAGTCCTTGCGCCTTTAATGCTTAAAAGTGTTTAAGTTTGCAGGGCTGCAGGAGCATTCCATGCTAAGCAAAGGTTGTCAACCTTGGTTTCAGTATTAGTAATAGAAGTGAGAGAAAAATGTGCCTTTTAAATAGCTAAAGATTAAGACTTTATTTAGGAGGGCTTTCTTACTGCTTCTTAAAACGGCTTTTTAGTATAAAATTTTAATTTTTGTTCTAAAAAATTATTTTAAGAAGCAGTAAGAAAGTCATCCCAAACGAAGTCTAAGGCTGGGTGTGGAACAACTTTCTTATTGTTTTCTAAAGCCGCTTCCTAGAACAAAAATTTTTAGTTTAAAAAAACTTTTAACTAAAAAACTACTTTAAGAAATAATAAAAAAATCTTCTCAAATGGAGGCAATTTTTTTATTATTTTCTAAAACAATTTTAAATAAAAAATTAAATTAAAAAATTTTATACTAGAAAATTATTTTAAAAAACAATAAGAAAATGATCTCAAACGAAACCTAAATAAGTAATGAGAGAAAATTTACTTTTTCTTCTTAAAATAGTCTTACAGGAGCCTTAAGCCCTTAAGTACAAATCAAAATTTTGGGGCAGCTCAGAAAAAAATTGAAATCTTTTTTTTTTAAATGATGATTGTCAAGATGTAAATTTAATTGAGAAAAAGTTCTTAATAGTTCCCCTAGTATTAGTAAATGTTAAGTTTCTAAGTTTGGCATTGTCCTAATTTAATCCCTTAATTAATAAAAATTGATCAAATTTGATTTGAGGACTGTAAATAATAACTAAAGTTAACACGAAATTAAATATGGGGATATTTTATGTTGTGTAAGTGTCTATTTTGTTACTTATTAAATTATAATTATTATAAAAATCTAAATTAAATTTATTTAGTAATAATGGTGAATAATTAGTAAAATAACATTATATATTAGGCAAAATCTATATAAAATTTAAATATTTGTACTAAAATGCCCCCTCATATTATGAAAAGCCTGAAATATAGGATTTTCTATTCCATTTGGCAGATATCTTCTTGATACATCCTCGAAAAATTATCTTGATCGGGCACGAATCTCGAGGCAAAATCAAGTTGGAAACTTTCGAAATTAAAATTGGGATCATCCGAACTCCGATTTCAACAAACTTGCAGTCGAACTGAACGTCTCGGAAATACAAACCCAACAACACCAAATTCAACCCAATCCGAGCCCAAATGGGTCCAAATCAAAGGTCTGAAGCGTTGTTGGAAGGTTCAAACCATAATTTGGATTACCAAACAGTCTTCAAATATGACAAGCTTATAGTCGAATCGAGCGTCTCGACAAGTCGAATCCAACGAGCTCAAGATCACAAAATTCCGAAACCACTAAGATCTTCAAATGTCTAGAAAATTGTTCATGATCAAGGAATTCAATATCGGCCGTCCATTCAAACCACTCCCTAACTACCCTTGATCTTCCTCCTATTTACGGGCCATGCCACTCCCAAAAATCTATAAATAGAGCCCCCTCTTCTCTTAGAAAAGGAGACTTAATCTGAAAGAGAAAAGAGAGAGATCGGAGATCGCTCTTGCCTCCTTGCTCCTCCTCGACCACCGCCGGAGTTCCACCAGACCATCGTATGATGTCGGAGTTCCGTTGGACCACCGCCTAACGCCCTCAGCTCCGCCAGACCACCGCCTGACGTCGGAGCTCCGCCGGACCACCGCCTGACGCCCTGAGCTCCGCCGGACCACCGCTTGATGCCCTGAGCTCCGCCGGACCACCACTTGACGTCCTCAGCTCCGCCTGACCACCGCTTGATGCCCTGAGCTCCGCCGGACCACCGCTTGATATCCTGAGCTCTGTCGGACCACCACCTAAGGCCCGGATATCAGCCGAACCACCATCTACGGCCCGGACATCTGCCAGATCACCGGGTGACCCCGAAGTTCCGCCAGTGCGACATCGGACTTTCACATACCCCTGATTTCAACCATACGATTGATACTTGTAATCTGCTCGCCCTTGGAGGCGAGTTAGCCCCCTGTAATCTACTCAAGTTCTAGTTGACTCATTTCAACTGGATCAGACCCCGTGGTTTTTTCCCTTTTCCAGGGGTTTCCACGTAAAAATCTTGTGTTCTCTGTGTGTGAGCTGATATTCGTGCTACACTAAGACGTAAAATTCAATCTCTATCACCTCATATATTCTAGCCCGCAACACTTTTAATAAATAGATCAAATTGGATCAATTTTTGCATAGTCCAACTATTAAATTTGAGCAAAAAAATTTTTGAGATCAAATTGGGCACTCACGAATGATCGTAGAATTATCTTGAGCTTTTTCTCAGATTTAATATAACTCTCTTGGCAATATTTAATTTGTACTTAACAACAACAACAAGAACAACAAAAATAACAACAAGCCTTTATCCAACTACGTGAGGTCGGCTACATCAATCCTTTTCCTTCATTGTGTTCTGTTAAGAGTTAAATTCTCATCTAAATCTAATAAAAAATGTCATTTCTAATATTTTCTAACCAAGTCTTTTTAGGTCTATCTCTACCTTTCTTAACATAAGTCAAATCTAATGCATCTACTT
Organism: Dendrobium chrysotoxum; assembly: GCA_019925795.1. Classification (NCBI taxonomy): domain Eukaryota; kingdom Viridiplantae; phylum Streptophyta; class Magnoliopsida; order Asparagales; family Orchidaceae; genus Dendrobium; species Dendrobium chrysotoxum. The sequence goes on from CM034301.1 coordinate 55,923,841, forward strand.
TTCTAACCAGGTTATCGGAAGGCCACCGTTTTATGTGACTAATTCGTACTTAATGCTTGATTAAAAAAACATGCCGATGTATCTTTAAAAATGGCTTAGACTTCATTTGAAATAGTTTTCTTATTAATTTTTGAAGTAGCTTTCTACCACAATTTTTTGGAAGTAACAATAAAGTTGTGGCCAAAAGTTGTCTGAAACGAAGACTTAGATTTTTTTTGGGATAATTTTCTCACTGCGTTTTAAAATAATTTTTCAGTACAAATAATTTTAATTCAATAATTTTTTTAAGAAAATGCTGATTTACACCCAAAAAAGCCTTTAATATAATCCACTTGTTGTTTATTCATGATTTTTGATAAATATAAATGATCCTTAATGAGAAGTTTCGTTAAGGAAGCAGCCAACATAGCAGAAGGAATGTAGAGACTTGCGAGAATGATACTGTCTGGCCCTTTTTTTAATGAAAGAAAGGTTTTTATTTAATCGAAGCTTTATATTATATTTTAAGTGTGGAAAAGAAGACTTTGGACCAATCATACATTAAATGAGAGGTAGCTTTACGTGTTAATAAATCTTCAATGGTGGACTGTGATGTCGATGGATGTGATGGCAGAGATATCAAAATTGCTGAGGATAAATTTTTAAAATGAATTTTTTTTAAAAATTTTTAGTTGAGATCGGTTCTTCTGCCGAGTGGTAGATAGAACACGTTCCTCCCATCTCAATCAGACTCGAATATCCTAACTGTCCAAAAAAAAAAAGTCCAAAACAAATATAAATGATGCTAGTCGCTGCCTTCGATTTGCTCTGATGAAGTGGCGGGCGGCCGAGTTGGCTGAGCAATGTGGAATTGAGCTAGCAAGGACGGGGTGATGCAGGTAGGCATGAGCTCTCCGAATAGCTGATAGGTGCATAATAATTCTTATTTTAAAAACTTATTTTGGCACAAATTTTTTAAGTAAAAATGGTTAAAAGTTTTTTTTATGTAAAATAAAAATAAAAAATAAGACAAATTAAAAAATAGAAACCAATATATAATGAAAAAAATAGTTGGGAGGATGAACAAACAAAAAAAAATAATTATCAAAACAAATAAAAAAAGTTCAAAATAATAAAAACTAAAAAAAACAACAGAAATAACGAAAATAAAATTATTAGAACAAATAAAAAAATAAAAAAACGAAAAAGAAAGTTTAAAATAAAAATGCAAAAAAAGAAATAAAAAAAATGACGAGTGGTTAACTCATTGACTGGCATTTTTTTTTTTCAGTTTCTTCATTTTTGTTTTTTTATTTTATTTATGCTTTTTTATTTTTATTTTTTGTTTATTATTTTTTCTTTATTTTATTTTCTTTTTCTGTTTTTTTTAGGTTTGGGTAATGCACTATTTTTCTTTTTTTTTTTGTTTTTTTTCATTTTTTTTTCATTCCAATTATTTTTTCATTATATATTTGTTTCTATTTTTTAATGTACCCGTTTTTTTTTATTTCTTCATTTTTAAAATCTTTATTTTACTTAAAAAAATTAACTATTTTTACTTTAAAAATTTATGCCAAAATAAGTTTTTAAAATAAAAATTATTATGCACGTATTAGACGTTTGGAGAGCTCATTAGAGTTAGTCGTTGCTCAAGATAACAACTAACATCATTTATAATTTTTTTTTCTTCATATGATTTCCGGCTAAAAAAATTTCAAAGAAATTTATTTTAAAAATTTGTCCAATTGGTGATGAGGAAATTTCTTCCGAAATTTTTTTAATTTCTTCCAAGAAAATAATTATCAATTGACGCTGAATTAGAGTACAAATTTAGGAATCATTTTTTAGGAAATTTTGGTGTTGTTATAATTGAACTAATGTTTATTCAAATATATTTGAATAAGATTTTATTTTTATTTGAATAGTTTATAAAAAATTAAAAGCTCGGAGATCTAAGCAAGTTTTGCGAGTAGTCTTATTTATAAAATTTTTAGAGTGACATGTCCTATAAATATGAATATCCTGAAATTTTTAAGTATACTTTAGGAGCTTGATTTGGACTCATTTGGTGTCGGATTAGATCATTTTTTGTGTTCATGAGTTCATCCCATTAAGACTTTCAATTCAACTATAATTATGCTAAAATTAAATATCAAATGATCCTGAATTTAAATATGAAAGTCTTCAATTAAAATATACCGCCAAATTCTTTGTTGTTCAGGCTAATTTTATGATACAATAACAATGTTCCTTATTTTATACATTACAAAAGTAAACTACCAGCTTGTTGATTGGTTAGCATTTGAAATATTTGAATGAGAAGGAGTTCAATCTCATTATAAACACATGAGTATATATTACATATAACGAGTCGAGTCGAGCCGAGGCGAATAGTTAGCTTATCGAGCTGAGCTTATTTAATTTCCACGGAGCTCGAGCATGGTTAATGAGCTCGAACTCAAATTGTTGAAAAAAATTCAAGCTTGAGCTCAGCTCGATTGCTTGAGCTCGTTTGAGAAGCTCGAGCATGACTCGTTTATTGAGCTCGAGCTAGCCTAGAAAAAAAGAGCTCGATTTTGTAATTTTAAATTATAAATTTCCTTTTTTTTTTTAAATTTAATTACAATTTACAAATAAATTATATTTTTAACTGATGAGTTAATTTGCACTTTACATTAAGTAATTAAATATCAAATTGAAACTTAAATAAATATAAAATTGCAAATTTGCAATACATTACTCCTTTTTATTCTATTTTTGTTTTCAAAATTCTGACAAATGTTATTTTTTGCATGTTTTTATTCATTCTCATTTAGCTCAAAATCATACCACAATACAATTTAATATTCTTTAAAATCACATAAATATACAAATCTACACATTCTATGACATCAAAATTTCAGTATTTTAATATATCATCACACCATTTCAGAAAATCTAATTGAAAATTTTATAATCTTTGATATGCCACCAAAAATTTATCTTGATTGAGCACGAATCTTAATGTAATTATGAGATTGAGGCTTCAAAAATTAAAATGGGGATCATCTGAACTCCGATTTCAGCAAACTCACAGTCAAACCGAACGTCTAAAAAATACGAACCCAACAACACCAAATTCGACTTAATCCAAGCCCAAATGAGTCCAAATCAAAGACCCAAAGCGCATTCGGAAGGTTCAAACCATAATTTGGAATACCAAACAAACTTTAAAAGTGACATGCTTATAATCAAATCGAGCGGCTCGATGAGATAAATCCAATGAGCCCAAGATCACTAAATTCAGATATCATTAAGACATACAAATGATCAATAAACGGTCCATGATCAAAATGATCAATATCGCCCGTCCATTCAAACCACTCACATTTTGACCTTAATCCTCCACATATTTACTAGTCATGCCACTCTAAAAAAATTTATAAATAGCCCCACTCTTCTCATGAGAGGGGAGGAAGAAGAAAGAAGAGAAGAGAAGAGAAGAATTTGGGAGCTGATTTGTCGCCGATTACCACCGGACTTCTGTCGAAGTCGACCACCGTCGGAGTTCTTCCCGACTACCGTCAGTTAGTCGAACACTCTCTAACTTCTGTCTGTTCGTCGACCACCATCAGAGTTCTTCCCGAGCATTGCTGGTACGTCGTTCACTGTCAGACTTTCGCCAGTTCGTCGATCACCACCGGACTTCCGCCAGTTCGCCGACAATTGCCAGACTTCCTCTCATTCGCCGACAACCACTGGAGTTCTTCCCGACCATCACTGAACTTCCGACCGTCCACCGACCACCGCCGGAGTTCTTTTCAGCCACCGCCAGAATTCCGCAAGTCTGCCAACCACATCCGGACTTCTACCTGTCTTTCGATCATCGCTAGACTTCCACCAGTCCGCCAACCACCGTCGAACTCCCGCCTGTTTGCCGACAACCATTGGAGTTCTTCCCGACCATCATCGGACTTTCTCCCATTTGTCGACCATCGCCAGATTTTTGCCAATTCGCCGACCACCGTCGCCGATTACAATTCTTCTGACCTCCGTCGCCAACTAAGGTCCACCCGACCTCTGTCGCTCGCTGACTACGGTCCTTCTGACCATCGTAGTTGACTACGATCCTTCCAATCTCCATTGCCAGCTGACTAGGGTCTTACTGACCTTCGTCGTCCGCCGACTATGGTCTTTCCGACCACCGCCGCCCAACTACGGTCCTCCCAACCTCTGTCACCCACTGACTACGATCCTTCTAACGACCATCCTCAACTACAGTCCTTCTGACCTCCATCTCTAGCCAACTACAATCCTTCCGACCATCGTCGCCTGACTACGGTCTTTTCAACCTCTGTCGCCTACCGACTACTATTTTTTCGACCACTGTCACCCGAATACGATCTTTCCAACCTCCGTTGCCAGCAGACTATGATCCTGCCGACCAAACGAACACATCAATTCTGATTTCCACCATGTAACGCACTCTGTATAATGTATATTTGCTACATCAAACCAAGGCTTTCCTCCTAAAGAAGGGACTCATTTGTAATCGACCACAAATACTAGTAGATTCATTCAAAATGGGCCAGGCCCCGTGGTTTTTCCCCATTTCAGGGGTTTCCATATAAAAATTTTGGTGTCTATTATGAGGGCTGTACCCCTACTTATTAATCTGTATGTGTGCTGTATTTTCGTACAAAGCTAGGACGATAAACATTATATCTCTCTACCACCGCGAATATTCCAGGATGCAACAATCTTTATGAAAGTTCCATAATGAAGCAAAAAAAGTTTAAAAAAAAAGTCATGCTGACTTCGAACTGAAGCTCATATAATATTCGAGCTAGATTATAGGCTCAAGCTCGAATTCATGACTCGATAAGCTCGACTCGTGAGCTCATTAATGAGTCGAGTTCAAGACGGCTCGCGAGTCTGCTTGGCTTACTTACACCCCTACTGAGGTATGGAGCAAGAAAGCGCAGTACCTTATGGGTCTCAAAGCAAGTCAACGAGTTGGGTTTGGGTCTAATCCGAAATTGATCATATTTAAATTCAATCAACCCGAACCCAACCTATTTAATTAACGGATAAAAAAATTAAACCAAACTAAACCCACTAACAATGTAAAACAGTCCCGATAACCCTTTTAATTAAAAATATACATTTTTATTAGCTTATTAATAATAATTTTTAGATTAATTTATAAAAAAAAAGATTATACCAATACATAAATAAAAATTAAGAAAAAATATATTAAGCATGAAAAATTTTGGGTCAAAATTGGGTTGGTGAATCAACCCGAACCCAACACAATTAATAAACATATTAAAATGCTTGACCCAAACTGTTCAATAACTCGTCAACCAGAACCCAAATCTTTCATGTTAGATATGGATCAGATCATTTATTAACACCTCTCTTATGCATGCAACAATTTGCCGACTAATGATTAAACAATAGAAAACTTGCACAATGTATGTGGACAAAATATTATTTATACAAAATAATGCAATATAAGTATTTTCGTAACCACTAAGATTTTTATTTCCAAAAAAAAACTATTAAGATAATTTGATTTATGATTTAGATAACTAGTATTGTTGCGTCCTGAAGTATTCGCGGCGGTAGAGAAATATAAAGCTAAACGTCTTAGCATTGTACGAAGATCCGGCATGCAATCAGATAAGAGAGAGTGTGTTGCATTCATATGAGACACTAGAGTTTTTACGTGAAAACCCCTAAAAAGGGGGAAAAATCACGGGGCCTGGCCTAGTTTGAATGAATCCACTAGTATTTGTAGTTGATTACAAATAAGGCCCTCCGTTTAGGGGAAGAACTTGGCTTGATATAGCCAATATACATCATATTGAGTGAATTACATGGTGGGAGTCAATATATACATGTTGGTTGGGTCGGTTGACCATAGTTGGCAAGAAACGACGGTCGGAAGGACTATAGTCGGTAGGCGACGAGGTCGAGAGGATCGTAGTCGACAGGCGATAGAGGTTAGAAAAACCATAGTTGGCCGATGTTGGAGGTCGGAAGGCCCGTAGTCGGCAGACGACAAAGGTCGGGAGGACCATAGATGTAAGGCAGTGGTCTGACAGAAGTTTGAGCCTCAGATGGTGGTCCGGCAGAAGTCCAGGTCTTAGGTGGTGGTCTGGCAGGAGTGCGGGCCTCAGGTGGTGGTCCAGCAAGAGTACAGGCCTCAGGTGGTGGTCCAGCAGGAGTGTAGGACTCTGGTGGTGGTCCGGCAGGAGTACGGGCCTCTGGTAGTCCGGCGGTGGTGCGGCAGAACCCCGGCGGTGGTCGAAGAGAAGCCAGGTGGCTGAAGCTTTCTTCCTTCTTCTCCCTTGGCTTCATTCCCCTCTTAAGAGAAATGAGGGGCTATTTATAGTTTTTTTGAGGATGGCACGACCCGTAAATAGGAGGAGGAGCAAGGGCAAATGTGGAGTGATTTGGATGGACGGCCGATGATGAATCCCTTGATCGTGGACGGTTTATTAAGCATCTGAAGGTCTTAATGATATTAAAATTTGACGATCTTGGGCTCGTTGTATTCGTCTGGTCAAGCCGCTCGATTCGAATATAAGCATGTTATGATTGGAGACTGATTGATAACCCAAATTGTGGTTTGATCCTTCCAAAAGTGCTTCGAGTCTTTGATTTGGGCCCATTTGGGCTCGGATTGGGTCGATTTTGGTGTCGTCGGGTTCGTATTTCCGAGACGCTCAGTTCGACTATAAGTTTGTAGAAATTGGAGTTCAAATGGTCGCCGAATTAATTTTTGACGTTTCCAACTTGATTTGCTTCAAGATTCATGCCTGACCAAGATAATTGTTTGATGATATATCAAGTATTATGATTTTAAATGATTTAAATTTAGTTAAATAATATAAAGAATTTAGTAACATTTATGTTTTTTGATACGTCATCAAAAAATTATCTTGATCGGGCACGAATCTCGAGGCAAAAATAAGTTGGAAGCTTCCGAAATTAATTTTGGGACCATCGGAACTCCGATTCCAGCAAACTTACAGTCGAACTGAGCGTCTCGGAAATACGAACCCAACGACACCAAATTCAACCCAATCCGAGCCCAGATGGGTCCAAATCAAGGGTCTGAAGCGCTGTTGGAAAGTTCAAACCATAATTTGGATTACCAAACGGTCTCCAAATGTGACATGCTTATGAATCGAGCGTCTCGACGAGACGAATCCAACGAGCCCAAGATCTCCAAATTCTGACATCATTAAGACCTTCAAATGTCCAACGAACAATCTATGATCAAAGGATTCAAGATCGGCCATCCATTCAAACAACTCCCTAACTACCCCTGATCTTCCACCTATTTACGAGCCATGCCACTCACGAAAATCTATAAATAGAGCCCCCTCTCCTCTTGAAAAGGGAGACCTAATCCTAAGGAGAAGAAGAGAGAGCTCTTGCTTCCTTGCTCCTCCTCGACCACCGCCGGACCACCGCCTTGATGCCGTTGCTCCGCCGGAACATCGCCGGACCACCGCCTTGATGCCGTTGCTCCGCCGGAACATCGCCGGACCACCACCTAAGGCCCTGCACTTTGCCGGACTACCACCTAAGGCCCTGCTCTTCGCCGGACCACCACCTGAGGCCCTGCTCTTCGCCGGACCACCACCTGAGGCCCTGCTCTTCGCCAGACCACCGCTTGACCCCGGAGTTCCACCTGACCACCATTTAACGTCCTCAACTCTGCCCAATAACTACCTAGGGACCAAAACTCTGCCAGACCGCCGGGTGACCCCAAAGTTCTGCCAGAGCAACCTTAGGCCCTCACTAACCTCTAACTTTCACCCTACGGGTAATACTTGTAGTCTGATCGCCCTTAAAGACGAGTCAGCCCCCTGTAATCTACTCAAGTTCTAGTGGAATCATTTCAACTGGGCCAGGCCCCGTGGTTTTTACCCTTTCTCAGGATTTTCCACGTAAAAATCTTGTATTCTCTGTGTGTGAGCTGGATATCCGTAAAACGCTAAGACGTAGTATTTTAACTCTATCGCCGCGTATATTCTAGCCCGCAACAGTTTTGATGATTCATTTTGTGATAAATTTATTTATTTATTTATTTATTTATCTGAGAGCTTTCAGATCTTTTTCAGGGAAATCACTACAAACCAGAGAGATTAAACAGCGAACAAATTTTAAAAAGGAGCTGCGAGAAATGTGAAATTAGCATTAGAGGCAGGCGATGGCAGAAATTTAAAACGAAGCAAACTACCCAAACGAAATGGCGCATTTGGCGCATTTCTCTTGCTCCGACCGGATCCCCAAATCACGGCACCAAAAGCTTTGGCGAAATTTTCAGAACGAGCGCATTAAATATTTAATTTAGGTAAAAGAGCGTAGACAGGGTTAAATTTAGGAAGGAGCTAATACGCTGAGTGTTTTAGCGTATTGAATAATACGCCAAAATGGTTGACGTATTCTTCATAAATCTTTTTTTATGAAGAATACGCCAACCAATTTGGCGTATTCTTCATTTTAAAAAAAAAAGTTTGGCCTCAAATTCCGGTCCTGCAGCACGGAATGAAGGAAATAGATTTTTTGGTAAATTTAATGAAATCAACATATGCAATGATTAATTGACTGATTTTTGTTTCAAATGATATTTCATTTTTTCTAATTAAATTATTTTAAAGATTTAAAAGTTAAAATAAATGAGTAAATTTTTATATAACAATTGTTTTTATATAACATTAAAAATATATGTATGATATTAAATATATTTGTACCAATTAATTAAAGAAAATTTTTATTAGTTTTTAATTTTTGATATTAATTATTACAATTGTTTTTATTTATTTTTATATAACAATTGTTTTTAAACATATTTATTATTTAACTAAATTTTTGATATTAATTATTTAAACAAATTTGTAATAAATTAATATCATTTAAAATATAATAATTTTGTTAATAATTTTAATATATGAATAGTTTTTTTTATAAAATTTTAGTAATGTATAATTTCATAAATTAAATTTAAATTTAATTTAAATTAATATATAAAATATAATATTTAATAATATGGATAGTTTACTTTAATTTATATATAATTTATTAGTTTAATTTATATATAATTTATTAGTTTAATTTAATATAGTGATATATTTAAAAATTAAAATTTTATATTTATTAAATATTATGAAAAATGGAATAATTGATAAAAAAACTAAGTATAATTAAAATATAAAACCTATGTAATAAATTACCATAAAAATATAAAAATATTAAAATAAAATTTAACATAAATATTTTGAAAATATTTTGTTTATGCTAAAATTGAGTACATAAGTTTTGAAATATTTTAATTAATTATTAAAATTATGTATTATCGATATATATAAATAAAGTATTTTATATAGAATAAAATAATTATATTAATAAGTTAAGTAGTTAATTGAGATGAAATAAAGTTACATGCATTTAAGAAGAGCAAAGTAAAATTATAAGAAACATAAAGTCATTACAATCCGCTTGTTACAAAGTTCTAATAAAGTTAGACATATAAATTTTTACATGTTGCTTTACTGTTACATATGATTCAGTAAACATCGTACACGAGCCTGGACCTGTGTTTGTGTAGGACAACATTCGAAGCGGAACTGAAATTGTTGTTGTATTTGCTGCCAATCTTCTCCATTAAGAAAATCCTTATCCTTACCATGTTCAGAACTTTGTAACAGCATTTTATAGTAATCTAATATGTGTTGATCGTGTTCACGAGACCAATAACAATATAGAATACAGTGGTCTAAATCAAGCATAGACCTTCCAATCCCTGGTTCAACTATACCTTCTCTGTCACAACCAAGTTCCTGAATCCGACCCTTTAGGAAGTCTATTGATACCAGGTGGCGGTCATGATTGCTAAAGCTATGTTATAGATATTTCCAACCCTCGAGATGAATTTTAGGGCCTGCTCTGTATTCATTTATTTTCTTCACTTCTTCATGTTTGTGCCATAGCAAGTAATCCTGGTCTTCATCCCAAGTATGCATAACACACCTAAAAAGTTCATTTGACATTGTCTTGGCTTCTAGGACCTCATCTGTAGGAAAAGACAAGCTTTCACGCAAGCGGATACTTCCCTCTATAATCTTTTGCTTGGTTGGGGCACTTTCGATAGTATACAAAATCGGTGAATACATTGTTGACTAATGTAGCCTGGAAGGTAGATTTATATAAGCTCTTAAATAATTAATATTTCTTAGCTGATGCGAGTGTATGAAGCAAAAAAAAATTAAAGTAACAACAATTAAAGAAGTCGAGAAATCTTACTAAAAATAGTTTATACTATTATTAAAAGTTTACAAGTCAAAGGTAAATCTCTAAGATCATGATAACAATACAATTTAAAGCTAGATCTAACGATGCCGGGGTAAAGCCCCACTCCCTGGAGTATATCTAACTGGGGCCTTCCGTCTTCTCCTTTGTAGTTGTGGCTCCTCTGACACTTCGTCATCCTGCTGCTCAACTTCGGAAGGCTGTCGTGACTGTTGTGTATCTCGTTGTGTTGGATATCCCCCCATTAACATAATATCCTGCTGCGTAGGGGATGAAGGCAGTCGCATTGATGACATCCAGTCTGGAACAGCTATTGGAAATGATGATTGCGTGCTCGGATGTTGGTATTCTGCACCATAATAAATCTCTCCTACCTGACTAGACTGTCCGACATACGGGCTCCAATGTCGGGCAGAAGGACCGGCACCCGTGAAGTCATAACCCATGGGCGGTGTGTGAATAGAATGCCGATGTGGATCAGTCTCATAAGTTTGCTGTTGCCTGCTCCCCATTGAACGGGATGGAGCATCTGAAGTAGATTGTCTACTACGTTGAGGCCTGCGAGAACTCGCCCCACGTTCCCTCCTTTGTGGTGTGTCCTCTGTTGAAGTATCAAAAGTGGTGTAGTCAATATAAACTGATTGCTGAACTCTGGAAGAAAGTTCAGCGACTTGATCAATGGCCAACTGTAACGAACTAGCATTTTGTCCTCCCCCACCGGCAAGTGGTTGAACAATCGCAGATGATCGTATGTAGTAGTCCGCCTATTCAGTAATTAGTGCTTAATTCTCAATTTAAAAAAAATAAGGATACATAATCCATAAAGTATATCTTATAAAGGTACACGTACCACTAATCTTTCGCCTGGCGATCTAGGCAAAAAAGTTTCTGGAGGCTCAGTTTGTGGCTGTAGAAGGTAGATTGATGCCCAAGATCTATACCACCGTAGATAAGCAGTCAATTCACGATTACCTGTACCTTCTTGTGGAGTGATCGGAACCACATATGCCCTCCTCTCCTCCCATAGCTGCAAGTAGTCACGGTATTGGACAGTCCAGTCCATATCTGCTCTACCACGTCCATCAATGCGCCTGAAAGATTGATCCATAGCTTCAATATCAGTGGATTGTATGCCTGAAAATTGTCTCATGACACGATCTAGTAGGTGCCACTCCGCCCGCTTCCAACTGATAAGTGGTACCCGTGCCCTCCAAATATCCCTCCCATCTAGACACTGTACAGGTAGTGCATCTAGAACTTCTTCTGTATATGGAGTCATGGTAACCTGATATTTTCAGTAAAGAAAGTTGTTTGAGTCATTCTTCATAATTTAGGGTATTATTCAGAGTAATCTAAAAAAATCAAACCTGACTCATTCGTAGCCCATCGAAATCATCTCGATATGTCAATGTATTTCCAGATGGAAGCTCGCGTATCCTCTCTTCAGCCCACCTATTCAAATATTATTACCAGATTTATTATTTATATTACATTTGAATTCAATAGATTAAAATTAACTAACCTGCAACCCAAAGGTCGTCCTGCCAAGTCAAAAATCTGTGGGACTCGTAGTGTTGGCCGTCCGATGTGCACTCTCTCCCATGACCATACTTGTAATAGTGCTACACATCCCGCAATATATGTCCTTGTTGGCCTTGTCGCATAGCAAAGCTCTCTATAAAGATGTGCAAGAACCGCACCACCAATGGACATTCTGCTAAAACTGTCCACGTCTGCAAGCAATGGTAACCACTGTAGGGAGACGTGACTACGTGAAGTATCCGGTATCAGAAAGCAACCAATCATGAATAGGATGTATGCTCGTACATGTTGAAGAAAATGAGCAGGTGCTAGGTCATCATATGAGTCTCTATAAAAAGTCCAACGTAGCCAACGTAGTGGAAGCATAGACTCCACCTGTGCTGAACCCATCCTGAAGGTTGCGACCTCTTCCTCATCATGTGGAGCATGGTATACCGTTTCCCTGCTAGGATGTGTCCCAAGAAGCTCGTCGCAGCAGCTAGGCCAAGTTGGCCATATTCGACCTTCCCCAACAACATTTGGGCCAACCACTGCGGGCCCATCAACTCTAAGGCCCAACAAAACCTGGACATCCTACAATGTGATCGTCATCTCTCCGATTGTAAAATGGAATGTGTTTGTTAGTGGGCACCACCTCTCCACCAATGATGTGATAAGATTATGATCCAACTTAATGAACTGTAAATGCCTGAGATTTTGCAGTCCAAGGTTTGTCAAGACATATATCATACGGGGGCATTCTACTGGCCATTCACGAGCCATACGTAGATGAGTTGCGGCAACCAAAGGGGATGCCTGTACATTTCAATAGAAAAAAATTATAGATGTCCACATAAGAAATAATTAAAATATGAGGCCTTTAATTTTACCTACGTTACCTGATCTGGATCATGCGCCCTATGTGTTGACCCCAGCGATGCTATGCTATTCTGTACAGGTGCAGTTTCTGCAGCAACATGTTGAGCAGTGCGCCCCATGCCTTCATATATGAAATCTTTATGTCAAACTTTGACTCCATTCTAGCTATGATCTCCTTCGGTTTCATGTCTAGTTGTTGTCGAATTATAGGAATGATATGTCTGCATATAAATTTTGAGGTGCAATTATGATGTCCAGTAATCAAAATGGGGTGTGTGCAGGTATGTGGAGGTCCACATGTAGCTATTTTCCATAGACCACCTATTCTTTTACTTCGTGCTGCATGTAATCGCCATAAGCAGGGACGATCAGGATTGTCGTGCTGAGCACATACGATACTCAACCGACTTTTATTGGATGTTGAATTTATAAATTGAACATTATGAATAATCGACCATCCATTTATTGCACCTTGCAAGTCTTCCTTCGTATGAAAAATTTGGCCTTCATATATCTCCATTGGAGTGGTAGCTTCTATCGAACTAACAAGGTTTACGCACGGAGCATCAAAATTTTCATCGTCATCCCATTGTTGAGTTGTTCGAACATTTTCGGCGAACTCATTATTGATGTTCATCCCATCTAAACCCTCATGATTTTGTGTTGCATGATCTTCAATGAACACTTGCCCATTAAATTCCATGCTGTTAGTTTCTCCCAGGGGAATATGGGTGTCCAATCCTGGGCTGCCGTCATGCGATGAATTAGTACTATCGCTATTCATCGTCTCGTAGCCGCCAGCTTCATCTCTTACACCATAAGAATTTTGCTGTGTATCATTCTCATTTACCAAATCAGGTGAATGATTATAGTTAGCTGTATCCCAAGTTGGATGTTCACTAACACTAGGCCGTGATGGAAATTGTTGTTGTAAATAACTGGGTCGCTCACATAAACTAAGACGTCCATGAAATTCATCTTCAACATTCCTCGAGCAGACCATTGTTGGAGTGGGCCTATGATATAAGATATAAATGAGGCCCCTAAATAGGTTTTTAGAAAGAAAGAATAAAGTTAATCGTTAGAACTCACAGGTAAGCTTGAGTTGATGGTTCACCAACATCTATTCGACTAATTTGCTGGACCTCCACGTACACGACAACGGTAGTTGTCCTAGCCTCCAGCAACATGTACTCACATACCTCATCATCAATGACATTGGTCGCACAAAATCCTCCATTATTACGAAGACGACACGTGATGTTAATAGTGTTTGCTGATGAATTTATCTTTAGAGTACGCATGATTCTTAGTTTTAACATTTCAACCGAAATATTGCCATCGACTAAGAGCGGTCTATTTCTTCCGCCAATATATGTTGGTGTGAACTCCCCCGAGATACGTAACTCTCCATCGAAATATAGCATCAATCGTGACATACTATCAATGTAGGAGAAATTACGTAAATACTTAGGTTAGGTTTTAGAGTTTAAATTAACAATAATAATTCTTTAATAATCTCTTACAAATACAAAATCATTTAACTTAAGCTTCAATTTATTCAACAAATTCCAGTAATACAAGTGAACTACTATTGTTGGGGGTTTAGTCTCCTGAATTATGTAGTTTTACTATTTGAGGATCTGACTTTGTAGGTATAATAAGGTAGGTACAATAAGGTTAAAGGTGGCATATGTGAAAGTATTTGGATTAAATTAATCTATTTGTGAATCTGCATTTACTCACGTAATTCTTACTTTCTACTCATTAGATTTTCCTCGTATAAAGAGGAAAACATGCATTCTATCTAATATCGCTCTTCACTCCTACTCGACTATCATCTGACAGTACTAATGTCCAACATATACATTTCATAGTAATAAATTATATTATTCTAAAAATTTTTACTTATCTTTATAAAGGTATAAATCTTAATTTTTATTTAATTTTATAACAATGACATAATCATTTTTACAATTCTATATAAATTGTTAAGAATATAATATTTAACATTAAAAGATATTATTTATATTAATTTAGACTAATTTTAATATATAAACCAGTATACATAATCATATTTTTCTTTATAAATATATATGTATATTATTTAAAATTATTCATTTGACAATATCTCTTTTATTCAAAGAATTATATAATTAATAATAATTAATTTATTAAATAACTTATAAATATTAAAACTTAAATCTAAAAATATCTTGACCTATTATATATATTTTAATGATTTTAATTGAATTTCTTATAATATTTTGATGTTTTATTTAGTATTAAAATTTTAAATTAATTTTAATATAATATAAATTTTAATTTTAATTTAATTTAAAAGTAAACTTATTAATAAATAGTATTATTAATTTTTTTTTAACTTTAAATTAATATTATTTCAACTTTTAAATAATTCATTATTGTTTTCTAAAATTTCAACATTTCAAATAAATAGTTTCATTTGATTTAAAAATTTATTTATCTAATTTTTATCAAATATTTCGAATTAATTAAAACAAATGAAGTTCTGATTTTCAAATAAATGGATCAGCAAATCTTTCAAATAATTTAAGATAATCTAGGTTAAACTTTTCAGAATGAATTTTAATTTACATTAAGGACATTTCATTTTAACTTTTATAATTTCATTTTTTTTAATTTCAATGATTTCAAATTTACCATTACTTAAATAATTTTCAAACATTTTATAAATGATTACTGTTTAACATATTTCTAAATTAAATAGATTTTTTCCTTAAGTATTTAAAAAAAATTTATTCCATTTGCATTTTTATATATTTTGATTTATGTTAATATAGAAGTTTATATTATTTCGATTTATTACTTGAGTATAACAAAATAATTTAAATTAATATTATCACATTTTATTCGAAATTAAAATAATGCAATCATATTTTTTTTTTATATGCTTCTCAAATTCATTATATTTAAATTGAGATTATTTTAAGTTTCAAATCTTAATATGTTCTATTAACTGCATAACTACTTGTATTATGACATAATCTTTTTTAAAAATCTTCTAGTTTTTGTGATTATATATTAAGTAATATAAATTTTTATAATTTTTAAAATTATTTAAATCTCCAGAAATCTCTACTGTTCTCTCTCACACCCACACCCACACTCTCTACATTTCTCTCTCGCACCCACACTCTCTCTTCTTTATGTAACATGCTCTTAAAATGATGTTAAGGGTGTTTCAAGAATTTTGAAGTAAAGCTTTACAAAACAAAAACTAAATTGAATTAGTTGTATTTTAAGTTTTCTATCACAATGATTTCTTTCAAAATAATTCAATAGCTTTTTCTTATCCATTTTATCTTCTCATTAAAGGGTTACACACCACTGTCGAAAGGTTATCATTTGATAATCTTTTGTTTTGTTTGGTTTATACATAAAAATAACAACAAATTTTATAAAACCTATGATTAAATTAACTATAATTTACTATTTGTTAACAATTTATATTTCTTTCAAAAATAATAAATTACAAAAATAAGACATAAGTATTCATTTATCTAAAGAAAATTTTAAACAAGATTTAATTTAAATTAAAATTAGCCGATCTTAATTAATATCTTTGGATAATACTTTCTTTAGCATTTCTGAACATTCTGTATCATATTTACATCTATAAATTTATTTATTATAACTACATGATTTATTAATATTTAAATATTTTCATTTAAACACAAATAACTAAAGTATTTAACCATAAGTTTTGGGTTAAAAAAAATTTAATATATTACAAAAATATTTAAAAATATATTTTAATTACTAAATTTTATCTCTAGTATAACCATTTAAATTTTAAGGCTATATATTGACAATAAAAATTACGACAACTAAAAATATAATTCATATTATATAATAATCATTAAAAGCACTTCTTTCTGCGAAATTACAAACACCATGAAATTATAAATTAATTACTCTTCTTCATCACTACTACAAATTAAGTTCACTTCATGAAAATTTAGGGATCTCCCAAAAAAAATTAGATTTAAATCTAAATACAACTTTCATCTAAATATGTATGATTCGCATATATACGAAGAACTTTTTCTTAACTTTAAAATAAACAAAAAAATATTATGGTAAACATAAAATTTCTAGAACTTCTACTTCTTATATTGCTATTACAAACACATGATAACAATATTAACAAAAATAATCTAACTTTAACATCATAACATATTAACAAAATAAAAACTAATAAAAATAACATAACTTTAACATTCTAACAGATTCACAAAAAAAATGCTCAGAACAAAAATAAAACTAAAACTAACTAACCTTGCTCTCAAACGTCGCAGTTCAAGCTCTGAAGTTTTGCGAATTTCCCTCAACACCACCCCCTCTATTTATAATCCACCTCCCTCCTTCAGCTCAGCGTCCAACCACCGGTTTTACGCAGCGCTGATTTCCACGCCAGCCACCGCGATAAGCGGATCTTGTCCCCGCAACAGACAGAATTTCGCGGATTTTTGTGCAGGGGAGGCGGAGGCGATAGAATACGCCTTTAAAGTTGGCGCATTCTATAGAATGCGCCATCCATTTAAGCGCATTCTATAGAATGCGCTATCCACTTTAGCGCATTCTATAGAATACGCCATATGTCTCGGCGCATTCCATAGAATGCGCAAGATGTTTCGGCGCATTCTAAGGAATGCGCCACTTGTTTCGGCGCATTGTGCACAATTTACGAATGCGCCGTTCCCAACAACGCATTTGCTCGTCCTCAAATTTTTTAAATAATCTGCTCTATCACCTAAAATCTACATTAAGCATGCTCGTTCGTAAAAATAACCCTAACCGGGCGTCTGAGTGCGGGAATAAAGGCAGAGCTACTCATTTTTAGGCTGCCTAACATGTATTTTTTTTGCCTTTTGATTGCCTATATAATTTCCTTTGCTCTTAAGATTGCAAACGAAGTTGATATCTTGGATCGGTGAGAGGAGCAAAATTTCTGAGGTTAGTCAGAAGTTACAAGTTCATTTTTTTCATAATATTATGTATTGTTGAAATTATTTTGATTATGATTATGCAGACTTATTTTGTTTGCTTATTTAGTTGAGATTGTCTAAACCATGCAACAATTAAATTCCTTGAAGTTACTATATCTCTTGTTGTATCATGTTAGGCAGGTTTTAATTTAGGCTTCAGATTAATGTAGATTTTTTTTTGCAAGAACTTTGAAAAATAGGAAACATTGTGAGAAGTTAAAAGTATAATTTTTCTTTATAATATTATTTAATATTGGATGTTGTTTTATTATGTAGATTATTTTTGGTTCAAATAATTATGTTATTGTTAGTTTTTTAATTTCTGCTGAAGTTTAATGTTATATAGATTTTTAATGTTGATTTAGATTAATAGTGATGGTGTTAGTAGTTAGAAATATCAGATGAAGTTTTTTTTTTAGATTTATAATGTTAATTTAGGTAAGGACATTATATTTGGTGGAAGTCAAAAGCGTGCAATTTTGTTTTTCTTTGAAGTTATCAATTTTGTTGTTGTATTATATGTTATGTATGATTTGTAGTAGGTACGTTTAGAAGCTGGATGAATGTAGAAATAATTTAATTATTAAATTATCTTTTTTCAAGGATTTTTTTTTTAAAAAAAAATTATCTGAAAAGCTTAAGATCTAATTAATTTAGGAATCTGAAAATTTTTTTAACAAATTTAATTAATTGTACGATCAGAACATTTTTAATTTGAAGTTATACTTTTTGTAGTAATTTCTTAAACGCAATTTGATTATCTTAAAAAATACTTATATAAATATCAGAAAAAGAAAATAAAATTATAAGAATTTAATACAATAGAACTCTTAAATAAAACATAATTATGTATTTTAACAATATTTAAATAGATTAAAATTAAATTATGATTAAGAATTTTAATATTAAATTTTGATTTAATTTAATAAATAATACTTAATATTTTTAAATTTTGATATTATTTATAAATTACTAATACGAAAGTATTTTTTTATTTTTGATGTTAAAAAAAGTTATTATGAATTTTATAATCTAATTTAAATCATTGTTTGTTTAATGTATAATAAAATAATAATTACTATTAAAAATATTTTTTAAAATTATAGTAAATATTATAGAATTGCTTGAACTCATTATAAATTTTTATCTTTTAAAGAAATTTAAAATTTATAAATATTTATCTTCGAAATGGTTATTTAGATATCTTTAAATGAAAGAAAAATTTTAATAATTGAATAAAATGTCAACATTAAAATAAGATTGTATTATATATATATTAAAATCTTTTAAGTAGATTGAAATGATGATTTAATTAAGAAATGTTACATTAAATATTAATTTAAGTTAATAAATAATACTCAATATTAGAAAAAAAGTTGAGTTATCCTTTTATTTTATTGATATGAGAAAAAATATTTATATATATAATATTAATAAAAAATTGGCATAAATTTATAATAAAATTTATATCATTGTTACTTTAATATATAATAAATTAATAATTACCATTAAAATATATTTAAAATTTATAGTAAATATTATAGAATTATTTGAACTCATTATAATTTTTTATAAATTACATATAAAAAGTATTTATATCTAAGTTAAATAAAAATACATCGTTTGAAATAAGATACTTTGTGTTATGATTATTGAAAATGGAGTTCATATAATCTTGTTAAATAACTTCTATCACACTTGAGAATAAAGTCAAGTAATGATTTCTTAATTTTTTATAAGCGAGTGTATTCGTATATTGCAGATGTCCTGTTAACTCTTTGAAACATCTTTATTCTTTGTAGAATGTCACGATTACTTTTATACTTTGGTGCCGAGCTCCAAGTTACAACTGAATTCACACCAAGTTATGTCGGCGGTAGGAATAGACCAATAATCATAGAAGACATTCAACCGTTGGCCCAACTAAAACTACGAATTATTCGTGTGTTACAGTATAGTCCATCAACACAGACGGTAAATCTTGTTTGTTGAATTCATAATAATGGTGGATATACTGCGACTCATGTGATCGACGATGAGGTTTGTGAATATATGTTACGAGAGGCTAGAAGGTGCACTGTTACGGTATATGTCGAGGCTGAAGAAATTACCGAAGAGAGCCTACCAGGACAAACACAACATTCATATTTGATGTTGCTGGCCCTTCAACTCAAATATATCGGTAAGTTACCACGTAACGTTGAAGTGTCATTGTCCAGTCAATAGTCTTCCAAAAGATATGTAATAATTTCAAACTATGTGGTTATTTGATAGGCCTACTCCAATGTACATTCCACAAGATGTTACTAGTGTGGAATTTTCAACTGGAATGGCTTCTGAGTTCCGCAGATGCCTCAGTTTATGTGAGCGCCCAACTTATTTGCAACAAGATGCACAACCACGTGCTAGTATTAGTGAGCGACGAGGTGGCTGCCTCTACTTTCAGACTTGGATACATTTGCCATGATGTCCATTGATAGTGCAGTTTTAGCACATCTATACAGAGAGTTGTGTCATGCCACTCGACCCACACGCACATATATTGCTGGTTGTGTTTCTTTGCTACAAGTTTGGTCCTGGGAGCGATTATATATAGGCAGGCCAACACTTCGAGTGCCTCATGTAGCTGACTTGGATGGACGACCACTTGGTTCCAAGTATGTATGCACTTTAAAAATTTTTTTTATTATTCTTACTAAATAAGATCCAAATAAATATGTTTAATTATGTATACTTACAACTGGGGTGAAGATCGAATTAGGGAGATTCCTTCGGGCAATATAATGACGTACATAGATGAACTTGATGGTTTACGGCTAAGCCAAGTAAGCACCATAAACATTTAAATTAATACGTGAAGCTCTCATATCGAATTTGATACAGGTAAAGATGGTGCCATACACATAATCAATTCTCGCATCATTATTAGAGTGTTGTCGTGTGTCTAGGGAGTTATGGACAACAAGGGTCCCAATGATCAGTTAGAAACGTGTAGAGTGGCACCTCCCAGATCGAGTTATGAGGCAATTTGGAGGAGTCCAATTCACCGATTTGGAGCCTATGGAGAGAGGGTTCAGAAGGATAGATGGTCGAGGACGAACTGACATTGACTGGACAGTTAAGTACATGACGTACATTGCGATGTGGAATAATATACATGCATATCTTGTTCCAGTGATTCCATCAGAAGGTAATGGTAATCAGGAGTTGGGGACATACCTGCGGTGGTATCAATCCTGGGCATCTATCTACTTGTTACAGCCCCAAACTTTGCCTCCAGAAACTATTTTCTCCAGATCTCCTGGGGAGCGCTTAGTGGTACGTACCATTCATGCGTATTACTATTAAATATTAACAAATTACATGGTAATATGACACTTCCTTTTATGAACAAAAAATACAGGCTGACTATTTCATATGAAGTTATGATTTGCTAGAACTGTTGAGTGGCAGAAACGGGGAAAATGCAAGCTCCCTACAAATGGCAGTTGATCAGGTCGTTGAGTTAGCTGATAGAGTACATAGATCAGTTTACATTGATTATACTACTTTTGACACTAGTACATTTGAGCAGCCCCATCATAGGCCTCAGACAGCTCAGGGTTCTAGACGTTCTACCTCAAATGCACCATCTCCATCAACAGGGGATAATAGGAGGCAATCACAGGGACATACCCAGAGTATGGATCCACCAAGACATTCAATGTATGTGGGCATAAGAGATTTTGACATAACATCTACATATGATGTAGGCCAACCGTCGATGCCTACGCAGCAGTTTAGCACGGATGATACAGGAATCGGGCATCTAGTAGATCTCCATTATGGCAGCCAGTCTCAACACACCTTTTCATATTCAGCATTTAACGTGGCTATACCTCATTAGATGGCACCTGTGGGTTTACCATCATCATCGACAGAGCAAGATTTATAATTGCAGGAAGGAGAACCTACCCAAGAGTACCAGCAAGTCGAGGGTGATGAGGATGTAGTGTTCAACCACCAATTCAAAGGTGAGTACGATGACCTACTGCTTGATTTACCCCGGGTAGTGATGCTATTCCCCATTACAGACGGAGGAGATGACTTTGTAATTTATTTCATCGGCTTATATGTAACAAAATGTATGGTAGTTGATTTGGTTTGAGTTTATATGTAACAATGTGCTTGCATATTTCTTCTACAAAAACTTTGGATTATCAAAGATATATATATATATATATATATATATATATATATATATATATATATATATATATATATATATATAAAGAAATTCCTTACACGATACAAGAACATACTATAATAAAACTCATAAACAGAGCACATAGATATTATAGTGAACATGTGGAGCATATAAGATAATACATACATTCTTCATTTGTTAAGCAGCATACGTAAACGTGCTTGAAGCTGCGTTTGAGTCGGACAGCACTCGAGATGAACCTCCAACTCGTACTGAAGGTCTTGCCAATCTTTCACATTCATAAAATGTCTAAGCTTACCTTCAAGCAATGGCTCCTTCATTCGGTCGTTATAAAAATCTAAAATAAATTTGTCATAGTTAGAATACCATTTACAGCATAAAATAACATGTTCGAGGTTAAGGTTGCTGCAGTCCACATCTGGCGAATGACCACCATCTTGCTGACGTCTCATCTCATGATATCGCATTTGTAAAAAATGAGGACTCATAAGATGTCTATTCTCTTCTAAGAACCTCATCTGAACAAATTTCCATCCAGCGGCATTTAGAAAATCTCTAGTCCTATACAATTTTACCCTCATTACCTCAGCATATACGACCCAAAGGGCATGATCCTCATCTTCAATCCATTCATGTACGCAACACCTGAATATCTCATTTGCATTCGCCTTTTCCTCTAACGGGCTGTTACCAGCTCTTACTATAGAAGCATGTATTCTTCTGCTTACAGCATCGAACCTTTCTTTAGTAGGGATTCTGTGAAACTTCTCCTTACATGGCCAATACATTTTTGATGTCTAAACTCAAACAATCATAACTATGCTTATTATGAGAATGCATCCCCTTTAAATAGCTGGGGTTGTGCAAATCTTAGCTTAAACATGCTACTTATAATTTTAATATTATTTGATGGGATATATCAACTTTACAATTCAACTGATTTGACATGATAGCTTACTGCAATGTGAAGTCCCACCAATGATGAATAAGATAAATTTAGTAGACTGACAATAACATGATAGTATAGTCCTGTTAAAATGAATTGACAATACAAACTGATTTCATGGTGCCATATCTTTATATAATAAACTAAATTGACAATACAAAACATCTTAATTCATAACCAATTTTAAGAAAAAAATAATTCATATTATGAAAGCATTCAAAAAGATTGTGTTGTCAAATAAGCTTTGAACAAATCACAGCTCTAATGTCACTATGTATTGTCACATCATTTTTGTGTTATCAAATCAAGATGTATCATCAAATCAGCTTGTATTGACAAATCAAATTGTATTGTCAAATCTCACAGTGATGTCAAAATGTAGACAAACTAAGTTATTCATAATATGGTACTAATTATATTAAAATAATAAATCATTTATAATAAAAAGTTTCGTAATTAATTAACACTTACATTCAATTTAATTTATATAATTTTAAATTATTTTGTTCTCATTTTATTAATATTTTTGGAACCCTAACTTTATAATAGTTCTGAAATAAAAAATATTAAATAAATAAGCAATTTTAGCACATCTATGTCAAAATATAAGTTTAAAACTCTTACATTTACTTAAATTACTAATTTATATACAATTTATAAATATCTCAAAATTAAAAGAACATCGTTATGACTTTTTCATTGTCACAAAATTTTCGCCACACTTAGCCCAAGATTTATAAGGTATATGATTTTTTTTAAACAAACTAATTTTCACAGTAGGTGAAAACCAAACTAACTATGTATCATCAAATCATCAACCGTTCGATCAAATCATCAAACCGTTAGAATGCGTTTATTGCATAGGATTAATCAACTAATCAGAGGCTAATGATATCTTGATTAAAATTCTACTCTCTTTAGAATACACCAATACATTTGTTGCATTCTATAGAATGCATCAAACCATTTGGTGCATTCTATGTGCATTCTATAGAATGCACTAAACCATTTGGCATTTTTAGAATGAACCAAATGTTTTGGTGCATTCTATAGAATGCACCAAATGATTTGGTGCATTCTAAAAATGCCAAACCCTTTGATACATTCTACAAAATGCACCAAACAATTTAATAAGTTTACTCCTTTTTAAATACTTTTAAGATTATGCTCCTTCTTAAAATTTAATTATTAACAAAGCTCCTCTTAAAATTTACTCTTAAACAGCAGTAATCACAGCCAGGCAACGGTGCGTTGAGAAAGGTGAGTATAGAAGAGGAAGCATTTTCCCTATCTAAATAGTTCCTGAACTTATCTAAGGGGCAGCGCAGCCCGTTGGGTGGCAACACCAGCTTGAAGAGAAGGCCTGATAATGGGCATGCGACGGACCATTGAGAAAGCTTCATTGAGACTGGTAGAATGAGCCGTAAACTGGGAAACCTTCTTGTCATCAATAGCAAGCTTCAGTGGAATTGTCCGGCTCTTCCGCTTCATCCTATATAACTTCTTTCATAGCACAACAATCCCAACCACGGCCGCAGCTATAGATATTGACCAAACAGGTCTCATACCAATAAGGAAATACTTCAGCAAACCCAGAGGCACCTTCCACCAGATCTTCTCCCTCTTCTCGCCCTCTGTAACACCCGCATCACCACCAATTTCTGTCAAATCCCGTGAATCAGAATTATCTCTCCCTTCATTTTCCTCTCCCAAATTCTCACGCTGCAGGATCACTCTCTTCAGATCCCATTTGCATAATAGAATCCTCCAAGTTTCCAAGTTCCACTTTATCGATATTAGCCAACAATCTTTTCCCATTTGATGATTCATCAGACAAAAAACCACTAGAATTCCGCATCGGCAACGTCATTCCAACGATACCCAACTGCTCTCTTGAGGTTTCCAGAAACGTATTAGAGTCAGAATCGGGCTCGACACTACTAGGGTTATCAGAATCGATGCCGCCCTCATCACTTTCTTCCTCTGATTGAGGTAGCTGGCTCCTACCGGAGTCGAAGGCGAAGTAGCCATCCTTGATGGCGCCGCTCGGCGTGTCCTCGACGAGAACCACGATGGCCATGTGGTTATCAGTGAGGTCGGTGACGCCGTTCCAGCGAACTCGACCTTGCAGAATGTCTCTAACAGGAACAAGAAACAATTCTCTTGCTGGAATCTTGCTCCCAGGCCGAAGACCATGTCTCAAGGACTTGGTTTGTTACCACAACCCGCAGGATTGCAGGATACAGATACCACTATTAGAATAACAATAATTAAACTCATCTTGTACTTCTTGTTATCCACTAGAGAGGTTACACGTGTACCTCCTCATACATACTTGTCTATATATACATTGTAATCAGCTCTAAACAAGATATGCAAGATCATTCTCTGCTCTATGAATTCTACATGGTATCAGTAGCGGTCATATCCTGAGGACCGACCCATGGCATCGTCGGCATCAGCTTCTTCGCAGACGATGGATGCTCCAGGCGGATCTCTCAACCGACCTCTGCCCTATTCTTCTCTCAAGTTCATCATGTCCAACCTCAAAACGCTTGTTCCTCATCCGCTCTCCACGGAGAACTATCCGATTTGGCGAAATCAAATCTTCAAACTACTCAAGGCCAACGGGTTTGAAAAATTTCTTGAACCTCCTCCCACATCACTCTCATCTCTAACTGATTCAACTCATGCCCACACTGATCACGATCTTGATGATCAAACCTGGACGATCACTGATCAGAACCTCGCCGCGGCGCTTTGCTCGACCATCTCAGCTCCGATCCTCCCCTACGTGATGGATCTTGACTCCACCCGTGAAATCTGGCAGGCACTTCAAAACCGGTTCCAAGCCTCCAATCGATCCAAAGTGATCCAGCTCAAAAATGAGCTACATCACGTGTCCCTGAAGAATCAATCGATGCAAACTTATCTGATGGAAATCAAGAAACTCGTAGACAACATTGCGTCCGCCGGATCAAAGATTGACACTGAGGACATCATCCTCTATATCTTGAATGGACTTCCTCCTGCTTATCAGTCATTCAAAATAACCATCCGAACAATGCAGTCGACGCTCACACTCGACAATTTCTATGCCCTTCTCATTAGCGAAGAAATTCATATTCAAACTGATCTACAACGTCTTCACATCGCAGCAGACTCGCACACAGCACTCTATGCAACTAGAGGTTGCGGACGCAGAGGAAGAGGCAGAACTTCCCAATATTCACAACAATCAACTAAACCGGGATCAAAATCATCGGTTATCTGTCAAATCTGCACCAAACGTGGGCATACCGCGAACATCTGCTGGCATCGTCACAACGCCAACTACACTCCCCCAACGGCTCCATCCGGCAACAGCACAGCTCTTCTCACCACCACAGAATCCTCCCCTACCGATTGGTATCTTGATTCCGGGGCCTCGTCTCACATGACGAATGGTGTGGAGAATCTTGATCACCCGTCGACCTACACTGGCTCTGAGCAAATCATGGTAGGGGACGGAAGGTCTTTACCCATAGCTCATTCGGGCACGGGTCTCCTTCACACCCTGGATCGTAAGTTATCTCTTTCTCAACTCCTTCACATACCGTCAATTTCTCACAATCTCATATCAATTTCAAACTTAGTAGCTGATAATCAAATTTCCATTACATTTGATCCTAATGGGTTTATTTTTAAGGATCTGCGCACTCACAAAACTCTGCTTCGCGGTCCATGTAAACATGGCTTATATCCGTTCTCCGTCAAGCAGCAACCAGCCTCTTTTCAAGCGCTCAAAGCATCAAGTATACCGGCAATCAATTGGCACAACCGATTGGGTCACCCCAATCAACATGTTCTACAAAATATATCTTCTACTAATTCTTTGTTGAATATACCGCATAGCACTAATAAATGTAGCTCATGTATGACTTGCAAAAGTCACAAATTACCATTTGAGAAATCTATTCATCGCACATGTACTCCGTTAGCGCTCTTACACTCTGATGTCTGGGGACCTTCACCGGTTACCTCGCATCAGGGCTTCCGATATTACCTTACAATCGTTGATGACTACTCTCGTTTCACGTGGCTGTTTCTGATTTCTCTTAAATCTGATGTTACACAAATGCTTATTAACTTTATTACGCTTATTGAAAAACAGACAAATCATCAGATCAAAGCAATGCGTACTGATGGTGGCACTGAGTATGTCAATCACAACCTCAAAACATTTCTTCAATCAAAAGGCATACATCATCAGCTGTCCTGTCCCTACACGCCAGAACAAAATGGCGTTGCCGAACGCAAGCATCGACACATTATGGACACTACCAGAACCCTTCTACATACGGCGGGCATGCCACACTCATACTGGCCTGATGCAGCATCCACAGCCGTTTACCTCATCAATAGACTTCCATCGCCTAACACTCTCAACTCTTCTCCTCTCAAGCTCATGTTTAACATCCAACCTGACTACTCGCATCTTCGGACCTTTGGCTGCGAGTGCTTCCCTCTTCTTCCTAAAATTTCCAGAACCAAACTCCAACCGACATCAAGTTCGTGTGTGTTTCTTGGATATTCGGATCAACATAAAGGGTACAAATGCATGAATCAAGCAACAAATCGTATTACTATCTCTAGGCACGTTCGGTTTATAGAAAATTCTTTCCCCTTCCATCAAACAAATCCTGGTTACATTTCCTCCACACCTGACGTACCTGCATCTTTACTTATACCCACATCTGCTACCCAAACTACTCAGACTCATGCACCACCTCAACCGGTTCAACCTCTTCTGTCTTCCCACCCTCACACTCACACTTCACAACATCAATCATCACTCAACAACGCTCTCCACTCCAGCGACCCCATTGCGGCATCCTCCCCAAGCATCTCCCCCACTGCTCCTTTACAATTGAACCATCCACCAATCACTCACCATCCCATGGTCACCAGGACCCAAACTGGATCTCTCAAACCTGTTCATCGTCTGAATCTACTTCATCAAAATATGGTTGCATCCACCTCTCCTGATCCGTGCAATTACACGGAAGCCAGCAAACAATTCGAATGGCGTCAAGCCATGGCAGCAGAGTTTCACGCCCTTCAACAGCAGGGCACCTGGACTCTCGTTCCACCTCCACCTAATGCATCAATATTAGGCTGTAAGTGGACATTTCGCAAGAAATTCCATTCAGATGGCACGCTTGCTCGTTTCAAAGCGCGTTTGGTAGCTCAAGGTAACCATCAAGAATATGGCCTCGACTACAACGAGACGTTCAGCCCGGTCGCAAAGCTTCCAACTATACGTATCCTGTTCACTATCGCATTATATCACGGGTGGAAGATACAACAGCTAGACGTAACAAACGCATTCCTACATGGGAACTTGGCTGAAACAGTTTATATGTGTCAACCCAAAGGCTTTGAGGACTCAACCAATCCCGATCACGTCTGTTTACTCAAGAAAGCCATCTACAGACTCAAACAGGCCCCGCGTCAGTGGTACACCACGTTCACAAATCATCTGCTGAGCATTGGCTTCACGCACAGCAGATAGACCCTTCGCTACTCACATTCAGCCGACATCACACTCAACTATTTCTGCTAGTCTACGTGGATGATATCCTCATCACAGGCAATGACGACCGAGCAATTTCCGATCTTCTCCAGAAACTCCAAGATCAATTCACTATGAAGAATCTCAGATCAGCCAACCACTTCCTTGGCATCACCATCCGATCTTCAAAAGATAAGTTCTTTTTATCTCAAACTTCCTATGCTCTATCTATTCTACAGAATGCTAACTTATCTCAATGCAATTCCCTCGCTAATCCTTCCTGCACAAAAATCTCAGATCAAGTCCAGCCGGATACCCCTCTTGCGGAACCTTCCACCTACAGACGACTAATCGGAGCTCTCCAATATCTTACTATAACGCGCCCTGACATTGCATATGCGGTTAACATCCTATCACAGCACATGCACGACCCAGGAAATCTTCATGCTACTCTGCTCAAAAGGCTCCTTCGCTATATCAAAGGGACCATAGAATTTGGTCTTCCGATCACCAAATCGAACCTTAAACTCCGAACCTTCTCTGATGCTGATTGGGCGGGTGACCCAATCACGAGGAAATCTACCTCAGGCTACTGCACGTTCTTAGGAGACACGCTTATCTCATGGGCGGTTAAAAAGCAAACAACTGTAGCACGCTCATCCACCGAATCAGAATATCGGGCCCTTGCGGCTGCCACTGCCGATACGATCTGGCTCAAGCGCGTGCTAACTGACTTTCACATAACTCATCCAGATCCTATTGACATTTACTGCGACAACACTTCGGCAATAGCACTGGCCAACAATCCCGTGTTCCATGCCAGAACGAAGCATATAGAGATAGATCATCGTTTCATTCAGGATCACATTCATAACAAGCACATACGTCTTCTTCCAATCAACACCATTGATCAAATTGCGGACATCCTCACCAAACCGCTGATGACGTCCCGCTTCAAGTTGCTGAGATCCAAACTAACTATCACTTCTGATCCATTAGTTTGCGGGGGAATATTAGAATAACAATAATTAAGCTCATCTTGTACTTCTTGTTATCCACTAGAGAGGTTACACGTGTACCTCCTCATACATACTTGTCTATATATACATTGTAATCAGCTCTAAACAAGATATGCAAGATCATTCTCTGTTCTATGAATTCTACAACCACCACATGTAAGATTACATGATATAGAGCAACCCTAAAACAGAGTCAGAAAATTCGAAGTTTCAAATCATCCGTGCCAAGCCTTTATTCATCCATCTATTTATAAGTATAGCTGAGAAAACAATAAAAAAAGAGACAAAAGAAAAAGCCACATAAATGGCTACATAAAATAATCATAACCAAGGAACACACAAACGACTAACGAAGGACACTTTGGTGTCATTCTCATAGGGTAGGAGAGGCGTCGAGGTCATAATGAGGCGTTAAATCTGCAACATTGAAGGTAGCCGATATATTGTAGTCCCCAGGGAGGTCGATTTGATAAGCATTATTATTAATTTTTTTGATAATACAAAAAGGGCCATCAGCTTTGGGCTTTAGTTTAGAAAAAGCTCTACGAGCAAAGCGCTCTTTCTGTAACCGAATCCAGACAAGATCTCCTTCCTTAAACTCCACCTGCCGTCATGACTTATTGGCCTGCCTTTGACACTTATTATTGTGTTTTGCTATTGCCTCTTGAACCTACTTATGTAAGCGTTGAATCTCCACGTTGCGCTGCTCACCATCAGTGCTAAAGACAACATTCTACACAACTGGAATCAAATCAATAGGAGTAATTGGATTGTATCCATACGCAACTTCGAAGGGACTTCATTTGGTGGCATGATTAGTGGATCGGTTAAATGCAAACTCAATCTGGGCTAATATGAGATCCCATTGCTTGATGTTCTTCCCCACAAAATAATGCAAAAGATTGCCTAAACTGCGGTTAACATCATATGTAATAGTTTTTGGTATACTATGGAGGCAAACTATTTCTTTAAAGAATAAGTCAGCAACGTGTGTAGCATCCAACGTCTTATTGCAAGGAACAACATGAACCATTTTGGAAAAGCGATCTACGACCATGATAATTGAATCTTTGTTTCTTCGGGTGCGAGGCAAGCCCACGACAAAATCTAAACTGATATCAACCCAAGGTGAGTTGGGTATTGGAAGTGGTGAATAAAGGCCTACATTGGTGCTTGAAGCCTTAGCTCTTTTACAGGTAGTGTAGCTTTGTACATATCTTTCCACATTTTTTTAGTGAAGGCCAGAAGAAGCTTTTAGATAGAAGACTCACTGTTTTATCTCTTCCAAAATGCTTGGTCAGGTCTCCAGCATGGCTTTTGGATACGAGAGCCAGTCGGAGAAAGCAATGGGGTATACAGAGCCGCTGATTAAAAAAAAAGAAATCCCTCATTTATGTGAAAAAATTTGAAGGGTCCGTTTTGACTTTGATGCCATATCTTTTGAAAATCTGAATCATTAGGATAGAGCTCTTTGAGCATTTCAAATCCAACAATTTTAGTTTGTAGTGTCTGCAGGAGAAGGTATCATCGACTAAGAGCATCGGCGACCTGATTGCTATGGCCAACTTTGTGTTTTAGGATGTAATGGAATGCAGATAAGAATTCGGACCACGTTGCGTGCCTCGCCTTCAGTTTCTTTTGATGATCGAGGAAGCGAAGAGCTTCATGATCGAAAAAAAGCACAAATTCATTGGCCAACAAATAGTGATTCCAATGTTGCAAAGCCCGAACTATGGTGTAGAATTCTTTGTCGTAGGTGGAATATTTTAGCCTCGCATCACTCAACGTTTCACTGAAGTATGCCACGGGATGTCCACCTTGTGTAAGCACTGCCCCAATGCCCACATTCGAAGCATCACACTCGACCTCAAAAGCTTGATTGAAATCAGGTAGTACCAAGGTAGGAGCAGATGATAATTGCTGTTTTAGAGATTCAAAACTCACTTGTGCTTCTTTGTTCCATTCAAACCGATCAGCTCTTAAGATTTCTGTCATAGGGGTGGCAATTGAGCTAAAATTTTGAATAAATCTTCTGTAGAATGAAGCCAGCCCATGGAATTTTCAAATATCTGTGAAAGATTGGGGAACTGGTCAGCTACGAACTGCATCAATTTTGGTTACATCCACGTTCAATCCTTTGGCTGAAAGCTTGTAGCCTAGGAAGGAGATTTGAGCAACAGCAAATTGGCATTTCTCCATATTAACAAAGAGTTATTGTTCTCGTAAGAGGTCGAGAATGCGCTGAAGATGGTGGCGATGTTCCTAGAGATCACGGTTGTAAATGAGAACATCATCAAAATAGGCGATCACAAATTTATAAAGGAAGGGTTGTAAAATATGGTTCATCAGTCGCATAAAAGTGCTCGGCACGTTAGTCAGACCAAATGGCATGACCATCCATTCATAAAGTCCTTCATGTGTCTTGAAGGCAGTTTTCCATTCATCTCCCGGCCGCATGCGTATTTGATGGTAGCCACTGCGCAAGTCCAGCTTGGAGAAAATGGTCGTGCCTTGCAGCTGGTCGAAGATATCGTCACTGCGAGGAATAGGAAACCTGTATTTTACTATAATTTTATTGACAGCCCGACTGTCAATGCACATTCTATAGGTCCCATCCTTCTTTGGAACCAACAAGGCGGGAACGGCACGGGGGCTGACGCTATGCCGCACAAATCCTTTGTCCAGGAGTTCCTCAACTTGTCGTTTAAGCTCAGCTTGCTCATCTAGTCGAAGTCTATAAGCGGGGCGATTAGGAATGATGGGCCCGGGCACAAACTCATTGGCATGTTGGATTTGACGTTCAGGTGGTAGTATGGAAGGAAGAATGTTAGTGAGGATGTCCTGGTATTTATCCAAGATATCCTGTACAGCAGCCAAATTGCTACAATCAACTTCATTGGCAAGCATTAGCACCAACAGGAGCCCAGTCTTAGCTTCCCTGAGAGCCTCCAAAAATAGGGATCATGTTAATAATTGTTGGTTCTATTTGGATGATGAATGATCCTGAAGGGGAACCAATACGATCTGCTGGTTTTGATGCTTGAAAGAGTAGGTGTTCGCTTCTCCATCGTGAATAGTCTTCTTGTCGAACTGCCAGGGTCAGCCTAATAGGAGATGGCAAGCATCCATGGGTACTACATCACACCACACCTGCTCTTCAAAGGTTCAAATAGAAAAATTAACAAGACAACGCTTCGATACCCATACTTCATTCTCCTTTTGAATCCAGGATAATGCATATGGTTTGGGATGGTCCACAGTGGGCAGTTCAAGTTTCTTGACCATTGTTGTAGACACAACATTCTCACAGCTGCCAATATCGATGATCATTTGACAGACTTTCCCTTCAACGGTGCACCGGGTCTGAAAAATGCTATGTTGTTGGCTTGAAACTTCCTTCTGTGAGCTTAGCAACCTTTGGAGAACAAGTAGGTTCCCTTCATCAGCTGAAATTATTATAGTTTCGATCGGTGGCGATTGCCGGTTGCTATCCACTTCAGGTTTACCTGTCATTTCTTGTTCTGAATCAAGCTCCTCCAAGAGGGTGATGACTCTACGATTCGGACATCCCGAGGCAATATGGCCAAAGCCTTGACATTTGAAGCACTTTCTTAGTGGCAACCCACTAATTCCTGATACTTTCTGCACACTGTTGGAAGCCCGATTGGTTTCCTTGTTCAAAGGTGCCACTCCTACAGATTTACCATTAGGTTTCTTGAAGTGGTTCCGATCAACCTCCTCTTCTTGGGCGGACACCTTATTCCGATTCCAGTTGTTTGGTCGTTGTTGCTTTTCCACCTTAAGGGCTAGATTGAAGACATCCTGTAAGGTCCAACATGGTTGCAATTGTACAACATTGGCGATCGACGAATGCAATCCCTCCAAGAACCTGGCAATGGTATTCTCCTCGGGATCAGACAAATCGCATTGGAGAGACAACTGTTCGAATTCAGCGATATATTCTTCGATTGTGAGTTGGTTTTGCTGTAGACAATGGAGTTTTAGGAACAAATCTTGACGATATCTTTTCGATAGGTACTTACGCTGAAGTTCTTTCTTCATCTTGGTCTATGTCGTGATCTTACTTCGCCCTTCCCGGTTTCTATTTTGTTTTAAATTTTCCCACCATAGGAAGGCGCTTTTCTTCAACTTAATGGCGATGAGCTTGACAACTCGATCTGGTGGAATTTCTTTAAAATCAATTACTCTTTCTACGGTATGCATCCAGTTCACAAACTCGTCCGGGTCCAGTCTACCATCAAACTCTGGCAAGTTTATCTTCACTCCTCCATCATCCCGCAGGTGTCTTGTGCGATCAGGTACGGTCAGTCCTTCATCATCTTCACTATGAAGATCTTGATGGAATGGGTTGACCTCTTCTTTATTTTCTTGGATGTCTCCCGATTCTCGTTGTTCAAATCTTGCTAATCGTTGTTGAAGCTGCTGGATTTCCCTTTGCAAGTCTTCAATCACCACGTCTCTCATCTTGCGTTGCGGATTTCTATGAGGCGGCATCTTCGCCGGCTCTGATACCAAAATGACGCCGTTTCAGCGAACTCGACCTTCCAGAACGTCTCTAACATGAACAAGAAACAATTCTCTTGCTGGAATCTTGCTCCCAGGCCGAAGACCACGTCCCAAGGGCTTGGTTTGTTACCACCACCTGCAGGATTGCAGGATACAGAGACCACCACCTGTAGGATTACAGGATACAGAGCAACTCTAAAACAGAGTCAGAAAATTCTAAGTTTCAAATCATCCGTGCCAAGCCTTTATTCATCCATCTATTTATAAGTACAGCTGAGAAAACAATAAAAGAAGAGACAAAAGAAAAAGCCACATAAATGGCTACATAAAACAATCATAACCAAGGAACACACAAACGACTAACGAAGGACACTCCGGTATCAGTCGGAGCCATGTACCAGCTCCCAGTCATGGAGGTCGGCGCCGTCTTCCATGGTCGTGGAAGCCGTTCAGAGCACGCACGCGATCGGAGTATAAGAAGAGGTTGGGAGAAGAACGCAGGCGTTCGCTGTCCATATTAGGTTTTTTAAAATTTGATAGACCAGCGAGCGGTTGAAGAGTTCGCAAGATCTGTCCCGGCGGGGTTTGGTGGACTGGCGGGCCGTACATTTTGTGATAAATAATCAGTATAGCTATACTGTTTGAGTTGGGCTATAGATTAAGCCCATTTTAATTCAATGCCGGTGGACATGTGTCACTTAATAAATTGATTGGCCCTAATAAGTTAGCCCAACAAGCACTTGGTCTTTATCTAAGGCAATCTTGCTTGGCGATTAAAGGGCAGCTTAAACTCTAGCAGGTCTAGGCAACACCATGCAATTGCATTTATCTTTATCTTTTACATTATTTTTTTTTTATTTTTGAGGTTTTGAGCGAATTAAAATATAACTCACACATACAAAATATTCAAATCGAAGCCAAAATATTTTAGTTGATAGTCTAAGCTCCAAATCTACAGGCTAAGATAATTTGCATCATTTAAATCTCTTAACTTATATACAAAATTGTGAAATAGTTAAATTACATGACCTAAATGATCACTCTTAGTCTTTATATTCACCTTCGATTTTTGATTGATACCCTTATTTACAAACTCAATTGCACCCAACTTCACTTATTTCAGAGCCAATTTAGCTCATCAACTCTGCCTAATCTAGCTCATTGACAATGGCTTCTTGAAAGAGGTCCTGTCGATATAAATCGCATATATCACTTTTTTATGCTTCAACCACCTCAGAATTCACCACATCATGATAAATTACATTATTATTTATTGAAATATGCTATATATATATATGTGTGTGTGTGTGTGTGATCATTTACTTATTATTATTTTATACATTGCATATTTCTTGTGTGTCATTAAAAATTTCAGGTATAATATATACCAAGTCGAATTGAAAAATCAAGATTCAAAATAGTGCAGCGTTATGGTCTAAGTTAGTCTATATTTGATAGAGTATTTACTTTTATTATTTCTTGATTCATTTTATATACTAGTTATATGATGGCTAGACAATCAATTACACACTCACAAGAGGGGATAAATTTTAATATTTAAATTTTTCTGATCATCGTATTGTAGTTAAATAAAGAAATTAATTCAAATGTTTAATTACATCAAATTAATTAAAATTGAACTATAACTAATCGTACTATAAATCTCCATTCGTACGAGACGATCATCTATTTTGCTAAAACCGCAACGTTAAACCTTTGTTACTAAAATTAGATAAATTTGAAATTTAAATGAATCGTATTGTACGAACATTACTTAATATTGCATAATTTAATCCACATGATTAAAGAATTGAATCATGATCAAATCTTCATTAATGATCGTATTGTATGATCATCATCGTACAAAATGATCAAACAGACAGATCGCTGGTCTAGCCTTGGTTCATCATGGATAATATGTTATTCCATAGTTGTTCCGATCAACCTGAACCTTCAGTCCTTCATGTTGTGATTGTGGAGCTCTTGGAGAAGAGCATAGGAAAAGTCTTTGGGCGAAAGAATTACTAGCCGAGGAGGTTAGGGGACGACACCTTCGCCTGGCCGGGAGGAGGAAGGAGAGAGCGACATCTCTGCCATAGCGAGGAGCTGAAAGAGGGATGACATCTCCGCCATAACGAGGAGCTGAATGAGGGATGACATCTCCACCGTGGCGAGGACCTAATGGAGGGAGCGACATCTCCGCCATAGCTGGGAGCTGAAGGAGGGACAGCAACTCTGCAGGATCGGGAAGCAGAAGGACGGAGATTGTTCGAGGTCATATTAGTCTGTAAAAATCATTATTCGCCTAATAAGGGAGAAGGATTTTCTCCACCTAGCATTTTACAATGGCATGACATAAAATTATCACACATGCTGAAAAACATATTTTTAACAATATATTTTCTTAAACTTACATTTTAATATGCCAAATTTATAAAAAAAAACAAAATAACTTGAATGGCTGCTAAAAAAACTTCATAAGGAGGCTATTACATCATCTCTTGACCTTCATTTTCTCGGGAGCAAATTTATTTATTGCTTTTATTTTGATTTTTAAAATTATATTTATTTCGCATATTCTCTTACTATTTTTTTTTAAATTAACTATCTAACACCTCCACCATCGCCTACATTGGTGCTATCCCTTCGACAATCACTGCAACCACCATATATAATTATTCAATAAAAATAAAAATAATGTCTTTTTAAGATGTCAAGGACTCAAGCATATTTTATTTCATCTAAAAATGAATAAAATAAAATAAAATTTAAAATAAGACAAAAGTGATCCCAAGCTAAATAGATTGATGGATAGATAGATAAATAAATAGTGTTAATTGGCACATTAAACTTATATCATTTG
This sequence comes from Dendrobium chrysotoxum, assembly GCA_019925795.1. Lineage (NCBI taxonomy): Eukaryota > Viridiplantae > Streptophyta > Magnoliopsida > Asparagales > Orchidaceae > Dendrobium > Dendrobium chrysotoxum. The sequence goes on from CM034301.1 coordinate 55,960,674, forward strand.
AGGGAAACCCCAATTCAACTTAGGTCATCAGATACAGTATCCCCCATTTGTTTGATAATTGGCTAATCTATAAGCTTTGGCCCTTAGCTAAGGGTTTCAAATTGCTTAAAGAAGATTTAAGGTTATGTGAAGATACGATGTGGAGTTGGATCGAAGATTCTAAGGGTTTTAGATTGATCAGGTGGAGGTAAAATGTAAATTAGGATATTTAATCCTAATTTTAGTTAATTTGTTCAATTTTGAGTTTTCTATGATTTTTTTTAAAGAGAAGGTGGAGTTCAATCAGAAAAGATTAGATGGGATATTGGAGAGCATGGGAGAAGAAATAAAATACTACTTACAATATAAAAAATTTGCACAAGAAAATCCATCCCTAGAGGGAGGTCCTCTTGGCTTCTTCGCTCTACGAGCAGGAATTGATTAGTAAAACACTTCCAGATTCGTTCTTATAGTAAGACATAATATATTATAAAAAAAATATTTTTCTATATGAACTGTATTTTTGAAATTTTTATTTCTCATATGAATAAGATCGTTTCTAATTTCTCTGTGGCTTTTACTCCATATATCTGATAGAGGAGTGATTAGACACCAGAGAGGATTACAATGTATTGGAACTTCTAGCAGAAAAAATAATACAATGTTGGCATCTCCATAGGTGATCTTTGACCCATGAATCCGCTTATATTAATCACCGATCGAGTCAAACCCTCACCAAATGCAAGTTAAAAAATGAGCAAGAGTCAAGCCACCTTCACTATTTCTTTTTTCCTCGTCTCTAATGTCTTATCTTGTTTCATATTATCCTCCGAAATTGAATGACCACCTTACATACTTTGGCAACCTTGGTAGTTGATTCATCTGCTCGGTCTTTGGTGACCTTGTTTAGTTGTGGGACTTCTTGACGTTGTGTCCTCTGCCTCCCATGGATTGTCCAAACGTGGTATCTGGGTGGTGATCTCAGTTTGGCTGGCTTTAGAGTTATTTTCTCTCATTTTGGCTTATTTTACATTTTTCGATTGCTTTGCAATCTGTCGTTTATTATGGTATTTTAGGCTTTGTATTTTCGTATTTTGGCCTCCTTTGGCCTATGATTGTACGTCTCTTCTCATCTTTTGAATAAAATTTTTGTAAAAAAAAAATCACTTCAACTTCCCACATTATAACTAACGTATGGCATTAATTGAACACAAATTGGGATTAATTAGTCTAAATCCCAATGGGATACTCACAATTAAATTCGTCATCATCATTATCACTAAATTTATATAACCATTAATTTATAACAATGAGCATTATTTTAATATTATTTTTTATTTATATATATAATTTTTTTTTAGAAGAAGAAAATTATATTCCATCCAAAAGAAGGCATACAAACAAAGCTTAAAGCCAGAAAAACCTAGAAAATACAATAATACTACATCACAATAAAAGACAAAAAGCAAATGGAAAAGGAAAGGAGAAAAAGCTCAAGAACGCCACCTGGTTGCCAAACATGGTATGGCCATCCAGGGGGGCGGGCTGAAAAACAGCCCCATCATAGCCACAAAAACCTCAATCCAAAAAGACTGCATCTGCATCAACGGCAGCACCAAACCAGCCCCCAAAAGCACGAACAGTCGTCCACGAAAGCCAAATCAAGACCAAAAGAGAATCACTTCTTTTTGGAATTACGAGCTCTACGTTTGCCACTTCTTTTAAAAAATTCCGGTTGAGAAGCCAAATAATCCTCATAAAAATCTTCACCATTAGCTGAGGAATTTTTGGCATGTAACCAGTCACCCCGCATCACCTCACTATCCCTTGAAATGTGAGCTTGCAAGTCATCCTTGGAAATAAGGGTTAAAGGCACATTCAAAAGTGGTTCTTCAAAACTTTTAGACAAGGGATCATCACCATCAGAAAGAGCACAAAAACCAGCAGTAGTACCCAAAATAGCATCAGTTTCACCACCATCATCAACCTCAAATCCACCCACATCACTACCATCAATCTTCTTTACCAAACCCACAACAGTAGGAAAGGAACCCTCACCAACTATACAAATCGAAGGAGCATCAACAGCCACACACACATCATTTAGCTTGCCAGCAGTCAAAACTCCATCAAGTGAAAGTAGTAAGCAAGGGGTAGAGCAGGAAGGAGAAACTAACTCAGGCACAACAACCGGTGCAACTAATTCATCCACAGGATAATCAACAACCCCCCTACCAACTACAACATCAACAGCCAAGGGGTTTTGCGGCATGTCAACAACCCCCAAGCCCAAAACAGTTGGCACAAAAGGTAAGGCATCAGGGGACAAAACAGCAGCCGCATCGACAGGATTACCACCATCACAACCCGGAGGCTGCACAGCAATCTCCGTCACAGAAGGGATAAGAACCATATTCTCAACAGATTGGGGGACAAAATTAGAGATCGGGTTAAGAGCATCATCAGAACCTGCATTAATCACATTCATCCCAGACATCGTACACGTAGCAGCCACATGTTTAGGTACATTTTTAAGATGGGGATGCAAAATACTGCAATCATCCTTCAAATGACCTAAAGACTTACAGTGCAAACAAAAATGGGGGATATCATCAAAAATAACAGTTTGAATATATCCCGCATTAGTTGAACCTACCCAAATCTTATCAGGGTACTTTTTGGTGACATCTAATTCAACGAGAATGCGAGCCACCGAAGGACGAGAACCCGAAGCAGTGACAGTGTCCGATTTCAGCTTTCGACCAAAGAGAGAACCCAACCCAAAGAGAATCCTAGGAGAGAAAAGATGGGGTATAAGAAAGGGAAAAGAAACCCAGATTGGAACAATCGGGGAATCAACCTCAACATCCAAATTAGGTGACCATTTCACTACTTTCATAAAGCAGTTATTGACGAAATAAGATCTATGAGAGAAAATCCGACAGTAGTCGAAATCGTTCACAAGCTTAATCAAAACGTTCCTAGGGTTAAGAACCGTGACCGAACAATCATCAATAAGTTTCAAATTAAAGAAAAATTTGCGAATGGCATCGATAGAAGGCCTCTTTCCAGGAAACTGACCAACCAAAGAAAATTCGAAAGGTGCAGCAAGCAAATAAATTTCTTCCTCAGAAATCAATAATGCAGGCAGACCCCGGTGAGAAGAAATACGCAAATCAACAAAAGAGACCGAAGACGAGGAGACCCCGGATAAAGCCTCCTTAAATGAAAGAGGCGAAGAAGCACCATTCAGAAAACCCGAGTCGCGAACCCGAGCAATCGCCATAAAGGCCAAAGAAAGCAAACCAAAGCATCGAAAGAACAGGGGAAACTAGAGAGGAGAAGCTTCCCAGAGGCAGGAACCATCCTCGCAGCGAAAGGCGGAGAAGGGTATAAACCCTAGCAGAGCATACATGGAAAGCAAGATTTGTCGCCTAGTTGTTTGAGATGAATTATTCATTATGATTATTTTTCATTTATATATAATCTCTTCCATGTAAGTATTTTCTTTATTAATTTTATTTTAATAGTTGATATTTCAACTTTCTTTTTTAATATAATTGATTCATTTTCTTAAATTTCTTAAATTTTTTATATAATTATTTTTTTAATCCAAATTAAAGTTTTTTTTTTGAAATAAAAAATCATTAAATAATCTGCTATAGTCTGCTTGAGACGATATCAATTCCCTTCTATACTCGCAGCACGTATAGCATGCAGACTTCTCTGCGGCCAACGCGCCAATTGTTGACGCCGTGTTAAAAAGGAGGAGAAAAAAAAAACGGTGTAATATTATTTTAATTTTTAAAAAGGATTCAGCATAATTATTATAGTTCTATTTTTAGCATTATTTTGGGAAAAATTAACTTATTTGATCAAATTTTTATTAGGATGAATTATAATTGATATATCACCAAAAAATTATCTTGATCGAGCACGAATCTCGAGGAAAAACTCAAGTTGGAAACTTCAAAAATTAATTCGGAGATCATTTAAACTCCGATTTCAGCAAGCTTATAGTCGAACTGAGCGTCTCGGAAATACGAATCCAACGACACCAAAGTCGACTCAATCCGAGCCCAAATGAGTCCAAATCAAGTACACGAAGGACTGTTGGAAGCCTCGAACAGCAATTTGAGTTACCAAACGGTCTCTGATTTTGACGAGCTTATAGTCGAATCGAGCGACTCGACGAGACAAATCCAACGAGCCCAAGATCGCAGAATTATGATACTATTAAGACCTTAAAATGCTCAATAAACGGTTCACGATCAAGGGATTCAATATCAGCCGTTCATCCGGATCACTCCTTATTTGTCCTTGATCCCTCATTTATTTACGGGCTATGCCACTCCAAAAAAACTATAAATAGCCCCTCTTTTCTCTTAAGAAGGAACTTAAGCCAAGAAGAGAAGAGGAGAAGAAGAAGAAGAGAAGAGAAGTCTAGGAGGGAATAGCTCCTCCTCGACCACCGCCGGAACTCTGCCGGACACCGCCGGAACACCACCGGGACCTTGCCGGAACATCGCCGGAACACCGCCGGGCGCCCGAAGCACGCCGGAGCTCGACCCGACGCCAGAGTGACGTCGTAATTCTTCCCAACTTCCAAGTAACGTCGGAATTCTGCCGGACACCCGAATGACGTCAGAACTCTGCTGTGCCTTGTAATCAACTTTTAATACTCATTATAATATGATCTTCCTGAATTTCAAGGACGAATCAGTCTCTTGTATTTCAAACAACACTAGTGGAACTCTTTCAACTGGGCGTGGCCCCGTGGTTTTTTCCCTTTCTAGGGTTTTCCACGTAAAAATCCTGGTGTTACTATTTAATTTTGTTTGAGTGCTGGATATATGTACAACGCTGAGATGGAAATTTAAACTCTATCGCCGCGTATATTTGAGTCCGCAACAGTTTGGCGCCGTCTGTGGGAAACTCATCCCACAACTTCAAGTATTGCTACAATGGTCAACAGGCGCAGCAGTCGTATCATTAGAGCTTCTCGCTCCAACTCCCACCAGTCCAGAAATCAGTCTATAAATCATAGACGCCTGATATCTATCTCTTTCTACCCCGGGGGGCAAAACGCACCTGGAGAAGGGACTTCGGGACCCTCCCTAGAAGAGAGAATTCAAAAGATGGAAGAATCTCAAAACGAGATCCTACAACTCCTGCGAGAGACTCGACAACCGACTTTAGCACATCAGGAGGAGGTTCTTCTCCCTCGAGATCCACCACGTGTTGAAGCTGTTCAAATCGAACATCTTCAAGCTGAGATTCCTCTTCCTCCACCCAGGAGGCGTTCGCAGTCACATCAAGATAACGAACTGGCTAATACAGTAAGTTCTACCCATCCTCCGCACACAGGTCGGCAATCTCGCCTTCCTCAAGACCTCCCTGAGGAGCTAGCCCAACCTCACATTGCTGAGCTCCCTCGCAATACCCTACGCTACGAACTGCGACGATTGGTCCGAGAGGAGTTCCCTACAGGAGGCGTAAGGTAACCTCTTCGTCAGTGGGACTTCCAGGAGTCGTCACCCTTGACGGAAGCCATTCTTCAACACCCTATTCCGGCTGGCTTTAAGCTACCAAACATCGAATCCTACGATGGGACATCCGACCCATACGAGCACATCGACCATTACAGGACCATCATGCATATTCAACGAGCATCTGATGCACTTTTCTGCCAGGTTTTTCAAGCTACACTCAAAGGATAGGCGCGAATATGATTCTATTCTCTTCCATCTGGAACGATCCCTTCATTCGTAAAATTGGCCAAAGCCTTTGTTGAACAGTTTGTAGCCAATCGAAGAATTGCTAAGGATTCTTCCCACCTCTTCGGGATTCGTCAAAATGAGGGAGAATCATTAAAGGAGTATTTTCAGCAGTTTTCCACTGAGGCACGACAGATTCCAGGAGTAGACCCAGAATTGCTTAGAGGGGTCTTTCTAGGAGGTCTTCATCCTGGCCCCTTCTATTCTGCACTTATGCGCGACACTGTTCATTCATATGCCGATTTGATCCATCGTGTGGAGGCACAAATATCAGCGGATGAAGCTATTAATGCCCATAGGAAGTAATTTGAGCAAACTCTTGAAAAGCACAAAAACACCCCTACAATAGAGGGCTCTTCCTCACAACGAAAGAAAAAATTCATCTCCTAGACCCCCAGTACCACAATGCGAGTTCCGACATGAAAAAGAATATACGCCTCTCAATGCAACTCGAACCAACATTCTAATGGCCATTCGAGATAAAGAAAATATCAAGTGGCCTAATTCTTTGAAGCTGAATGTTGGAAACTAGGAGCAATATTGCTATTTCCACCGTAGTCGTGGACACACTACCGAAGCCTGCAAGCAACTCAAGGATGAGATCGAGAGGTTGATCCGACAAGGATATCTCCGATAATTCATCCAAAACCCACCTACTCGAGATGAAACTGATCCAACTGGGGGGCAAAATCAACAACAAAAAAGACAACAGTTGAATAATATTCAAATGGTTGGCGAGATTGAATGACCACGCACTTTGTGTAGTTGTATTAGTAATACTACTTGTCATGTGTCATCGTGTATCTCTTCTATGATAAGTAAGATGTCACTCTAATGTCCTTAGTATTTCTACTAAGTTAAATGATGTGGTTGTCCCTATATGTATTTCTTATATTGTACAAGGGAACTATTGTATTATCTTACAGTAATATAATGTATTGTTCGCCTAGTTTTAATATTGTCTCCTTTAAAAAAAAAAGGATAAAAAATGACAATGAAAAACTACTAACAAATATAGTCTCTTTATCCATGATCTGAGAAATATGCAGTCTTTATTGCATCTCAATCATTGGAAGATCAATCCCAGGGGGATTCGATCTGGCCTCTTCCATACAGGTTAAGGTCGTCGAGCAAATGCTCCGACATACAACCTCAGATAGGTCTCACATCCTTAGTGGATTCCCTCGACCTCTTCCATACAGGTTAACGTCGTCGAGCAAAGGCTCCGACATATAACCTCGGATAGGTCTCACATCCTTGGTAGATTCTCTCGACCTCTCCCATACAGGTTAACACTATCGAGCATAGGCTCTGACATACAACCTCGGATAGGTTCAACATCTTTGGTGGATTCTCTCAACCTCTTCTATAGAGGTCAACATCAGCAAGCAGTGTTCTAAGTGAATAGCATTCTCTCTATAAAGATTCCATGAAAGCGAGCTGACAAAATCATCACTCATATTCTAGCAATGCCTCCAAAAATATGGGGGGCAATATATCAAAGCATGTCTCAAATATGCAATAACAATTCAGCTTCCTCCAAGAGGCAAGTTCTCAACTTCGATATCAATGGAGTTACATAAATTCAGATTCAAATGTACATTTCTTCTCTCTAGAAGTTGAAATCAAAAAGTACATTGGCATCATTCGTACAAGCTGCTATTATCAAGCAAGAAGAAACTTCGAAATAGTCAAAAATCCTTAGTGGATTCAATTGACCTATTCTTTATTATGCATTCAAGTATCTCGTACAACTTCTTCTTCCAAGAAAAGATGTAACCTGATCACCATCAGGCCTCCACTCAGTTTACACAATAAGTATATCGCCCGACTACTAACATAGCACATTGCTTTGACCCCTTAACTCAGGGATATCTAATGTCGACATACTTCAGTTTGGATACATATTACCTTAGCAAAATGGCACTTATCATTATCAGCTCTTCGCCTGATGTTTATCGGCAGCTCTTTACTTCATATCAGCCATCATCGGCTTCTCGTTCAACTGCTGATAGCAGCACCCTTGAACTCTCTCCTTCTGCTCCCCACCTGGTCGTTGACTACTAACAGACTTCTACCCGATCATTCATCATCGAAAAACTTCCATTAAAATAGCATCAAAATTTTATTCAATGCTAAGCTTCCTCTCGTTGAAGGACTTCTGCACATCACGGGACTTTCGTCAAAATTTTAATAGATGTTGATCTTTCTCCCGCCGTAGAATTTCTACCCGCCGTGAGACTTCTTCCCGCCGATGAATTTTCGTCGGAGTTCTACCCGACGCCGTACTTCTTCCCGACGTTGGATTACTGCGCGTCGTCGGATGTTTGTCGGACTTCTACCCGACACCAAATTTCTACCCGTCGTGGGACTTCGTCGGATGTTTGTCGGGCTTCTACCCGACACCATATTTCTACCCGTCATGGGACTTCTTCCCGCTAACGGATTTTCATCGGAGTTCTACCCGATGCCGTACTTCTTCCTGACGTCGGACTTCTGCCCGTCGTTGGATGTTTGTCGGGCTTCTACCCAACACCAAATTTCTACCCGTTGTGGAACTTCTTCCAGCCAACGGATTTTCGTCGGAGATCTACCCGACGCCGTACTTCTTCCCGACGTCTGACTTCCGACCATCTTCAGACTCCCTCCGACTAACATCTCACCTCCACATGATCTCTTAAAGGAGAGAAATTTCTAACTCCCATTCCGCTTCCCTTCCTAAAAAGGGGAAGCGGCTAACTTCTGCGCATAGAGAGGGGCACCGAGCCGAGTGGGAAAAGTCACATACTCAAAAACAGCGGAAGGCCTCAAAATGCCAGAAGTTAGAGGGGAGAAGAGAGGAATACGCTAACTTCTGTGCAAAGAGAGGGGCGCCGAGTCGAGTAGGGAAAGTCACCTACTCAAAAACAGCGGAAGGCCTCAAAATGCCAGAAGTTAGAGGGGAGAAGAGAGGAAAATGCTAACTTCTGCGCAAAGAGAGGGGCGCCGAGTCGAGTAGGGAAAGTCACCTACTCAAAAACAGCGGAATGCCTCAAAATGCCAGAAGCTAGAGGGAGAAGAGGAAGAAAGGGGCATTTTGTCCTTTACCACAAGGGGGGTATTTATAGGATGAGAAAATAATGAAAAAGGGGGGGAAGTCGTTTGAAAATTGGGGGAAATTTTCCCTCCAAATTGTTCAAAATTTTTAAACTTATTCTAGAAGTTTTTTGATATTTTTGGACTCACAAAAAGAATTTTCGGAATTATAAAAAAAAAATAGAGGGAAAATGGGTCCCACCGCGAAAAAAGATTAAAAAAAAAATATTTATGTGAGGGGCGGCTGGCTGCCCCCCTAAAAAAAAAAAAAAAGGTGGGCCCCACTAAAACGAAAAAAAACAAAAAAAAAATGAAATGGGCAACTGCCCAGTCTCTCCCGCGAGCCCCTTGCCCGTGCGCCCGCACGAGCTGCCGCCGGAGGCCAGCCGTCCGACCTGCCGGTTCGGCCGCCTACGCGTTACCGGGCTCCGATTTTGGGCCCGGACAGTCCAAATTCGACATTTTTGGGGTCCCCAGATACGTTTTTCGACGTTCCGGACTCAATTTTGACACTTTCGGAGCTCAACGAGGCCTCTACAATCGAGTTTGAGCAAAATTATATCTTTTTAAATGCAATTTTTTGCGATTTGGCCAATGTAAAATGCCGGAACAAGTATTTTTTGACTCCTGGAGCTTCGACGTCCGAAAATAGGGGGGCAACTGATATATCACCAAAAAATTATCTTGATCGAGCACGAATCTCGAGGAAAAACTAAAGTTGGAAACTTTAAAAATTAATTCGGAGACCATTTAAACTCTGATTTCAGCAAGCTTATAGTCGAACTGAGTGTCTCGGAAATACGAATCCAACGACACCAAATTCGACTCAATCCGAGCCCAAATGAGTCCAAATCAAGTACACAAAGCACTATTGGAAGCCTCGAACAGCAATTTGAGTTACCAAATGGTCTCCGATTTTGACGAGCTTATAGTCGAATCCAACGAGCCTAAGATCGTAGAATTCTGATACCATTAAGACCTTAAAATGCTCAATAAACGGTTCATAATCAAGGGATTCAATATCAGCCGTTCATCCGGATCACTCCTTATTTGTCCCTGATCCCTCATCTATTTACGGGCTATGCCACTACAGAAAAACTATAAATAGCCCCTCTTTTCTCTTAAGAAGGAACCTAAGCCAAGAAGAGAAGAGAAGTCTAGGAGGGAATAGCTCCTCCTCGACCACCGCCGGAAGTCCGCCGGACACCGCCGGAACACCACCGGGACCTCGCCGGAACATCGTCGGAACACCGCCGGGCGCCCGAAGTACGCCGGAGCTTGACCCGACGCCAGAGTAACGTCGTAATTCTCCCCAACTTCCAAGTAACGTCGGAATTCTGCCAGACACCCGAGTGACGTCAGAACTCTGCTGTGCCTTGTAATCAACTTTCAATACTCATTGTAATCTAATCTTCCTGAATTTCAAGGACGAATCAGTCTCTTGTATTTCAAACAACACTAGTGGAACTCTTTCAACTGGGCGTGGCCCCGTGGTTTTTTCCCTTTCCAGGGTTTTCCACGTAAAAATCCTGGTGTTACTATTTAATTCTGTTTGTGTGCTGGATATACGTACAACGCAGAGACGGAAATTTAAACTCTATCGCCGTGTATATTTGAGTCCGCAACAATAATATTATGAGATTTATTTCTGAATGAGTCTGATATTAATTGTAAATAATATTGATTTATCTTTAAAAATATAATAATATTAAGATTTTTCATATTAAATTTTCTTAATGTTATTTTTAGGCATAAGAAAATTGCTATGTATAATTAATTTTAAAAATAGTTTAGATACATTCTCCAATAATATTTTACAATTTATAATTTTAATTTTTAATACAATTAATTGATTAACTATGTTCATACAAATTTAAAATTATAAATCATATCAGATTTTATAAAATTTACAAAATTATTTATTTCTTTTTATTAATCAACTCATCAATATAGAGCAAATTTTGATCAACATTCTTATCAAATTTTTTGAAAATGAATTTCATATTATTTAAGTTTATTTAAAAATAAGTATAAAATATGAACATGCAATCAACTTTAATATTCCATTTATTTCAAAATAAATTCAAAAAATTTAAACTCACTGTCATCAATTTTTTGTCTCTCATCCCATTTTTTCAATCAATATATCTACTGATAATTTTTTAAATTAGATAATCATAATTTGTATAAAGCAGCTTAATTTGAAATAATCGAGCAATAAACTTCAAAATAATTTTTTCAAAATTTATTTTGAACCGATCAAACATAGAATTATTTTAGAGAACCACCATATTAATAATCACAATTATATTAGATTTTAAATCAATTCGGACACGCCACATCACCTAATACATAGTACATTGGATGACGTGGCGCGTCCGTATTGACCTTCAGATGCGTCCAAACTCTACACGTAATAATCTCTCATTTTCAGCCGACTAGGTTTAAGTCCAATAAAATGAAGTCATTTTAACTTCTAATATTTACTACTAATGACAAACTTTTAATTATAATTGCATATTTACTTGCATCGAAAATAGAATTTCCAATTTTCATTTTATTATTATTAAAAGTTCTGATCGAGATGAGTTTCTATTGAATGATTACCTATACATTAATTATAACCAAATTTGGATATCTTTCTTCTATCAAATTTTCAAATAACGATTTAACAAGGAATTTTGATACATCATTAAAAAATTATCTTATCGAGCACGAATCTTAAAGCAAAATCAAGTTTGGAGCTTCAATAATTAAAATTGAGATCATCTGAACCCTGATTTCTACAAACTTATAGTCGAACTGAGCATCTTGGAAACACGAACCCAACGACACCAAAATCGACCCAATCCGAGCCCAAATGAGTCCAAATCAAAGACTCGAAGCAATTTTCGAAGGATCAAACCACAGTTTGAGTTACCAAACGGTCTCCAATCATGACATTCTTATAGTCGAATCGAGCGGCTCGACGAGACTAATCCAACGAGCCCAACATCATTAAATTCTGATATCATTAAGGCATTCAAATGACCATTGAATGGTACATGATCATAGGAATCAAGATCGGCCCGTCCATCCGAGCCACTCCCAATTTACCCTTGATCTTCCACTTATTTACAAGCCATGCCACTCAAGAGTTCTATAAATAGAACCCCATTTCCTCTTGAAAGGGGGGATCGAAGCCAAGAGAGAAGAAGGAAGAGAAGGAAGAAAGCTCCAGCCACCTAGCTCCTCCTCGACCACTACTGGAGTTCTGTTGCACCACCGCTGGAGTCTTGCCGGACCACCATCGGAGCTTCTCCCGACCACCACTTAAGGGCATCACATTCGCCGGACCACCGCCGTAGGCCCTCACCCTCGCCGGACCACTGCCGGAGGACCTCGCCTTCATCGCACCACCGCTGGAGTCTCGCCAGACCACCACTTGAGGGCCTCACCTTCGCAAGACCACCGCCGTAGGCCCTCACCCTTGCCGGAGGACCTCGCCTTCACTGAACCACCGCCAGAGGCCCTCACCTTCGCTGAATCATCACCTAAGGCCTGGAGCTCTGCCAGACCACCATCTAAGGCCCGAAGTTCTACTAGACCATCACCAGACACCCGGATTTCTACCGTACAATTGTTACTTGTAATCTGATCGCCCTTGGAGGCGAGTCAGCCCATTGTAACCAACTCAAATTCTAGTGGAATCATTTTCAACTGGGCTAGGCCCCGTGGTTTTTCCCCTTTCAAGGGTTTTCCAGGTAAAAAAACTCTTGTCTTCTCTATGTGTGAGCTGGATATCCGTGCAACGCTAAGACTGAAAATTACAACTTTATCGTTGTGTATATTCTAGCCCACAATAGTTCGGCATCGTCTGTGGGAAAAATAATCCCACAATATTAATCAGTACTTCAATGGCTAACAGGCGTAGCAATCGCCACCAGGGAGCCTCTCGCTCCAACTCTCACCAGTCCAGGAATCTGTCATTGAATCAGGGACATCAGGCATCTACCTCTTTTCACCTTGGTGTGCAAAATCCTGCTGGAGAAGGAACATCAAGACCATCTGTGAAAGATCGCATCCGAAGAATGGAAGAATCTCAAAAGGAGATCCTTGGACTCCTATGAGGGACCCGACAACCCAAGCTAGTAGAGCAAGAAGGGGTTCGTATTCCTCAAGAACCATCTCTGGCCAGAGGTATTCAACCCGAACATATTCAGACAGACATCCCTATCCCTCAATCAAGGGGTCATCCTAAAACACAACAAGATATTGACCTTACCAATACCGCTAGCTCTTCTCATCCTTTTCGCCCCAGCCAGGTAGTTTGCATTCCATCGGATATTCCAGAGGATGTTGCCCAACCTCACATTGCTGAACTCCCGCGCAATATCCTACGCCATGAACTGAGACGATTGGTCCGAGAAGAATTCCCCAGCAGGGATGGAAGACAATCTCTCCATCAGTGGGATTTCCAGGAGACCTCACCGCTAACCAAAACCATCCTTCAATACCCCACTCGTACAGGGTTCAAACTACCAAGCATTGATTCTTATGACGGGACATCCGACCCCTATGAGCACATCAATCACTACAGAACCATTATGCATATTCAAAGAGCCTCAAATGCACTCCTCTGTCAAGTGTTTCCTGCTACCCTTAAAGGGCAGGCTCGAACATGGTTCTACTCGCTTCCTGCCGGAACCATCTCCAAGTTCATCAAATTGGCCAAAGTGTTCGTTGAACAATTTGTTGCCAATCGAAGGATGGTTAAAGATTCTTCCCATCTCTCAGGAATTCGACAGAATGAAAATGAGACACTTAAAGAATACTTTCAAAGATTTTCTACGGAAGCTCGACAAATTCCAGGGGTGGATCCTGAACTGCTTAGGAGAGTTTTTCTTGGAGGACTTTGTCCTGGACCTTTTTATTCAGCACTTATGCGAGATATAGTCCATTCCTATGCTGACTTAATTCATCGTATGGAGGCCTAGATCTCGGCAGATGAGGCCATAAATGCTCATAAGAAGCAATTTGAGCAAATAACCGGAAAACATAAAAATGCACCAGGGATGGAAGTTTCATCATCACAATGGAAAAAGCAAGAAAATTATAACTTGCCCCCTCGACCCTCACAACAACGATGAGAGCCTCGTCAAGAGAAGGAGTATATGCCGCTTAATGTATCTCGGGCCAACGTGTTGATGGCCATCCAGGATCAGGAGAATGTAAAGTGGCCGAATCCATTGAAGCCAAATGTAGGATATCAGGAGCAATATTATCACTTCCACCGTAGTCGGGGACACACAACTGAAGCTTGTAGACAACTCAAGGAAGAAATTGAGAGGTTGATCCGACAAGAATATCTTAGGCAATTTATCCAAAGTGCACCTACTCGGGATGAAGCTGATCCTGCTGGGGGGCATAATTAGCAACAAAGACAACCATCAAATAATCGTCAAATGGTCGGAGAGATTGAAACTATTGCTGGAGGCCCCTCAGTACCCAATCAAGTCTTAATTGCAGCTAGCAAGGAGCTAATGTCAAAGAAGTCTCGTGCTGACCACTCTATTACTTTTGATGATATTGATTTAGACGGAGTTCAGACCCCTCATCAGGATCCACTTATAATTAGCGCGAGAATTGACGACCCATGTTTCAATGTCAAAAGGATTTTAGTTGATAATGGGAGCTCAGTGGACGTCTTATTTTATTCCACCTTCCTTAATATGAACATGGATAGGGAAAAGCTCCAGCCAGCTGCAGGTCCACTATACGGGTTTGATAATCGACCTATAAGGGTAGAAGGAACCATCAATCTCCTAGTTATACTTGGAGAATTCTCCCGACAAGTTGAGCATTCTATTCAATTTATTGTAGTGAAATCAGAATCGGCCTACAATGCAATCTTTGGAAGGCCACTCCAAACAATCTTTGGGGCTATTGCTTCAATTCCCCACTTAAAGCTGAAGTTTCATACCCCAGCAGGGATTGGAATAGTACGTGGAGATCAGCAGGTAGCACAATCCTATTATCTTAGGCAGGCTCAACCACGCTCATCAGTTACTCTAAGTATCGAGGACTTCGATCTTCAGAATGAAGATATCCCTCAAAGGGACTCCCCTGTAGAAGATCTTACTTATGTCTCTCTATCAAATAAACACCCTTCAAAAATAGTACAGATTGGATCACTCCTCTCAGATGAAGAGAAGAAGGAGTATGTAGACTTTCTACGTACAAACCAAGATGTATTTGCATGGAGTCCGGCTGATATGCCTGGAATTAATCCTGAAGTAATCATGCACTCCCTCAAGATCAACCCAGTATACAAACCGGTGATCCAAAAGAAGCGAAACTTTGCACCAGATCGTCAGCTAGCAATTGAGCTGAAGGTTGATAAGCTTTTAAATATAAGATTTATAAGGGAAGTATACTATCCCGCTTGGTTGGAAAACATCGTTATGGTTCGAAAAGCAAGTGGAGCTTGGAGAATGTGTGTAGACTATACTGATCTCAATAAAGCATGCCCCAAGGATAGTTTTTTCTCTTCCCCGTA
The DNA here is from genome assembly GCA_019925795.1 of Dendrobium chrysotoxum. Lineage (NCBI taxonomy): Eukaryota > Viridiplantae > Streptophyta > Magnoliopsida > Asparagales > Orchidaceae > Dendrobium > Dendrobium chrysotoxum. Next base: position 55,976,043 of record CM034301.1, read on the forward strand.
TTGATCAGTTGGTTGATGCCACCTCTGGATATCAAATGTTAAGCTTCATGGATGCTTACTTCGGTTATAATCAAATACAAATGGATCCTGCTGATGAGGAGGCGGCAACTTTTCAAACAGATAAAGGGCTATACTGTTATCTAATAATGCCATTCAGGCTCAAGAATGCGGGGGCAACATACCAACGCCTAATGAATAAGGTTTTTAAGAACCTTATCAGGCACACTATGGAAATATATGTGGACGATATGCTAGTTAAAAACCTCGAGAAATCTCAGCATATATCTGACTTGGAACAATGCTTCTGCCTCCTTCGATCTTATAACATATGCCTTAACCCTCCAAATGTGTATTTGGAGTAACCTCAAAAAAATTTTTGGAATTCATGATTACCCACCGAGGGATTGAGGCCAACCCTTAGAAGATCAAGGCCCTAAGGGATATGCTACCCCTGAGAAATATCAAGGAAGTCTAGAGATTAAACGAAAGGATTGTGACACTTTCTCATTTTATGGCTCGCTTAGGAGACAAGTATCTACCCTTCTTCAAGGTTCTCAAGGGTGCTCGTAGCTCAGGATTTCAGTGGACTGACAAATGCCAAGAGGCTTTCGAGCAACTCCTAGCTTATCCAAGCTCATCGCCATTGCTCTCGAAGCCAATTCCAGGGGAAATTTTATATATATATATATATATATATATATATATATATATATATATATATATATATATATATATATATATATATATATATATATATGGTTGTCTCCTCCCAAGCTATAAGCTCAGTCTTGGTTTGGGTAGATGATACTGTTCAACGCCCAGTCTATTATATTAGCAAGGTACTTTCAGAGACAGAAACATGCTACCCATTAGCAGATAAAACAGCCTTGGCGTTAGTCTTCTCAGCCAGAAAGTTATGCCCTTATTTCCAAGCACACACGATCGGGGTCTATACAAATATATCATTGAAAAGTATTCTCCAAAAGCCCGAGGCATTTGAAAGATTGATCAAATGGTTAGTGGAGCTCGGATAATTTGATATCTAGTTTCTACCTAGACCCGATATCAAGTCACAAGTGTTGGCCAACTTTGTGGTCGAATGTACTAACCATACCTCCAATGAACTGCTAGATGCGTCTCCTTTCTCCTCGTGCTGGACCTTATATGTCGATGGAGCTTCTAGGAATTTTGGTGCTGGAACTGGAATTTTATTAATCTCCCCACAGAAAGCTACACTCGAATACGGGCTTAGATTGAAGTTCCCGACAACAAATAATGTCGCCGAATATGAGGCTCTGATCGTCGGATTAAGGCTGACAATTGATTGTGAAGTACAGGACTTGGTAGTTCACACCGATTCCCAACTAGTTGCCTCTCAGGTGGAACGAGAATTTGATGCCCACCATCCATGATTGGCCCAGTATTATCAAATAGTTAAATTTTTGTTGGCCCAAATAAAGAGGCATCAGATCATCCATATCCTTCGGGAACAGAATGTAATGGTAGACACTCTCTCCAAGCTGGCCACTTTTATGATAGGAGACATTTTCAAAAGAAAGTACATTGAGAAGATCAACTTTCCAAGCGTTCAAGGCCCATGGGTGATTCGATCAATAAATGAATCAAAAGAAGCTTCTTGGATCGACCCCATTCTCACTTTCTTATAAGAGGGTGTTCTTCTTGAAGACCCGATGGTGGCAACACGACTTCGGAGGCAGGCAGTAAATTTCACTATTATTAATGGAGAGTTATACAAACGATCTTTCTTGGGGCCATACCTCAAATGTCTTCCTCCTTCAGAGGCAAACTATGCACTCCGAGAAGTACATTCAGGCATTTGCGGGGAATATCTGGGAGGAAGGGAGCTAGCCCAAAAGGTCCTGAGACAGAGATTTTACTAGCCAACAATAAAGCAGGACGCGCTAGAGCTCGTGCAATGATTGAAAAAATATAGGTTTGAAAAAGTGTTTAATTTTCTTTGGGAAATATTTAATTTATGGAATTTAAATTTTATAACCGAACACTTATTATGAATGATATATCACCTCGAAAGGTGAACATATCGTTTCCTAATAGGTTCAAATTATAAATCTTGATTTATCCTGATTATCACAATCAAACTCAAGGAGAAACAACATATAATCTCAAAGGATCAAAATGATGTTTAATCAATTGTTTGACTATGCTAATCTGAATATATGAATCATTAATTTCATAATCAGAACTATTATTATAATTGATATATCTATCCGAGGAAAGAAAATATCAATCACTATCAATAGTTTGAATATGACGATAATGATCGTCAGGTTTGAATTTCCCAAAGATAATCAATTAAAGGTTTTGAAAACTTAATTTTGAAATCTGATCTGGGTTTCTAAATCTCCTACGAGCGCAAGCCCTCGTAGTTAATTACATCGTAGGAAACCAAAAAATTTCCTACGAATACTCTCGATTAAAATAGCGATACGAATTTTATTTAAGATTTCAAAGATCGATATCAAAGAAGGTTAAGGACTTAAATTTTTAAGTGGGATTGGTTCAATGTTGAACACTTATTTCTGGAGTCAAAGGAGGAAGAGTAGGAGGTATTTTGAGATTCTGAATTACCTCCAGAAATACCTCAAACTATCCTAAGTGTTGGGCTTGAATTAGATTGAAAGATATTTAATGTTTAAGTGGTCAATTTTATTAGAAAGTGGGAATTAGATTCCCGGAAAGATTGAGGTCTTAGGATTGAAGACATGCCTCAGAACCTAAGTCTAAAATGGGTACTGAAAATCAGTGACCCGGATCCTAGCTAATGCAATGCAATCTGGACTTACCCCGGCCTGGATTGGGGAGCCAGCTAAACCACCTAAATGCTTTAAAATCATGAGTCAAAGTCTTTATGAAATCGTGGTTAAGGACGTTGTTTAAGATTGGTTTAAAGGATTGGGGTCGACATCTAGAGCAGATCCTAATTAACCCCTTTACATATGTTGGGTGAAATGATTAAATAAAAATGCAATTAAGAATTAGACTCAATTTTAATTTGTTACTAATGCGATGCATGCTAGTTGACTCGATAAAATACTTAAGTCAATATGAAGCAGTTTTAAAATCAGGCTTAAAAAATAGGTTTTATCCTAGAGATTGCGCAACATCCCCTTGGACAGAACTGCACCCTAATAGGTCAGGTGGTCTGCCAGAACCCGCAGGCGGGGAGGTGCCTAACACGGATGAGAAAAGTCAATATGAATGCATGAAAAACTCCCGGCGAGTCCGGGCTTACTTCTTAAGAGCGTTAGAGTTTCTATCTGAGCTTAAAATTTTTAATTTTGTTTAAGTAGAAAAGGTTTATGACTGTACCCTCACGAGCCTCCGATCGGGTTCCAGGCTAAATTAAATACGACATGCAATGAGCGCCAAAAAACTACTAAAAGCATGCAAGTCCTTAATCACAATCAACATATCAATCAAATCACTTAAATAATTAAATCAATTAAATAAATGCTCAAACTGAAAGTCCATGTGGCAAGTGCCACTTAATTATACAACCCAGGGTCTGCAGGAAAAGTAAAGTGGCCGGGTACCACTGACTACAACCCGGATTCTACTCCTAAGACTCAAGTGACTTTGAGATTTGAGATTCTTCTCATTTTTCACTTCTTCGTCTTCTTGGAACTCTTTGGATCGTCGGGTCTGGATATCCAAATGAAAGGAAACTCCTCCTGAATAGGGGCGTTATCTTTTCTCTTTGGATATTTGAAATTATCCTAACTTAGGCTTCCAAATGGAGGAGGACTCTCCCCAAAGGGATGACCTCTCCTCTTTGGAATCTAAGTAGGATATGTAATCCCATCTCAAAGCACTTAATATAATTTACAACTCAAATTTACATTCAAATTACATCAATAAAAATTAAAAAATCTAGACTCAACAACCTGCAAGGTTATCCTAATAATCAATAGTTAATATTAACATCCCAAGCATTTAATATATTTGAAATTTAAAAATGTTCAAACCAGCCACGCTTGGCCATGCTCTTTTAATTTTAAAGGGGGATTTAAGCATGCTTAGCACCTGTGCAAATTTAATATTAATGATTTTTACCCCCTTTAATTTAATTGCCCTGTATGAGCATGACCACCTGCATAAGATTGAATTAGTATAAATCATTGCTAACCTAAGGGTAGATCTAACGTACAATCAATCACATCACAGAGTGCATTAAATAAATAAACAGTCACATCAATTCTACCACTAGCAAACTGCATGCAGTAAAAGCTCGAAAACCCGGCACACAGCAGAAAAGTAAACACCTGCCTAGCATAAGACTAGAGTTGGTTGTCCTATCAAACTATCTAAAGTGTGTGAGGTAGGCTGTGTGGCTTTGATATGTCCTAGATAGGGTACTTGATTGAAGTTGCTTGATGTTCTAGTTGGTTGAAGGCTTAAGGGATTTTAATTAAAATTTAGATCTTAATGATTTGAATTTGATTTTAAATTTAATTTTGATTGTTTGTTGGATATCACCTTTGTTACACACCGAGGTCGTGAAGTTTATTTCACCTTCCTTGGGGCTAATTTAATAGCCTCGTAGGCCTGGGTTACCCAGCGGTACCCGATATAATTAAGTAATTTGAGTTTTATTAATGTTTGAAAGTTAATTAAATTTTAATTAGAATTGATTGATTGCTTGTTTTAAGTTTGAATTAGTGTTTTCTGGAATTTTGAATGATTTATTGAATCTTGGTATTTTCTGGATTATTTTAATAATTAATTAAGGGGTTAAAAAAATTGACTTTTTGATTTAAAGTGTTTTCTAGAAAATTAATATTTTATTAAAATACTAGACCTTAATACGATCAGTTAGACATTAAGTATGCTGAAATTGGATTTTTTTACATTTTATTATGAAGGTTTGAAGTTTTGACTTAAATTTGAACTAAGTTTGACCAAAAGTTGACTTTTTCAAATTTGATTGATTTCTGGAAACTTAATACTTTTAAAAAATATTAGACCTTAAGATGAGTTGCATGCCTTTGAGTTTGCTCAATTTGGAGTTCATTTGAATTAGTTATGAATTTTTGAAGTTTTGACAATTATTGAATTTTTTTTAAATTGTTTAATTAGAGCCCTTTTTATGATTTAAATCCAAATAACCTCCAAACTTCTTGAAATCAACTCCAAAGGTCAGAAATGACCTAAGGAGTGATCTCCAAGTGTTTGGAGATTTTCTGGAATTTTTAATTATTTTTAATTAATTAAATTAATTAAATATTTGTTTTTAATTAAAATTAAAATTAAATTAAACTTAATTTTGAAGACCAGTCAAGGGGCTTTTATTTTTCATTGATTAAGGGTTTGATTCTGGTCAGTTTAAGGTATTATGTGTAATTTTTGGATTTAAACTTGATTTATTATAATTTCTGGAAGGTTTAAGGGCTTAATTAAGGGTTTAAGTTGATTAAATTAATTAAGGGGTTTAATGACTTCAAAATTCAGTAGGAATTTCTTAAGGTTGAGGGTGTCACTAAGTTCAAATGTTTAAAATTTTAAGTCAATAGGAAGTATATCCTAATTAATGGAATTTTCCTAAGTTTTCTAATTAAGATCCTTAATTATTGTCCTTAATGATGTCACTAAATTTAAATGGATTTGAATCAAGGTTCAACTAACCCTTGACATAACATGATAAGCATACATGCAAACACAATCAAATCCTAGATCTAGGAGAGTTCTAAAGCTAAGTGGTGTGTGCACCTACACATACAAGCTTAAAAAGAACTTAATTAACTATGAGACTTAATTAATAGACAATTAGCAAAACTAATTGTTCATTAATTAAGGATCATTCTCCATTAACTCTATTCACATGCTCAAGCTATGTTTAAAATTTCAAAGAACCTCTCAAAACTTAGGGATTTAAATGTATATAGTTTTTTTTTAATAGGTTTTAAAGTATATATATATATATATATATATATATATATATATATATATATATATATATATATATATATATATATATATATATATATAATTTATAATAAATTAATTCAAAATATTATCAAATAATTTCAAAAATATTTTTTTGAGAGATTCTCTGACCTTTCTCAAAATGATTTGAAAATAAACATTAATTTTGAAAAATAATTAATGTAATATTTAATTAAATATCAATTAGATATTAAATGTTTAATTATTTAAAAGTTATTTAGAACATACCTTAAAATAACTTTTTGATTTTGCATTAGAATATTTTAAAATAAACTTCTAATTATTTTAAGGAAATATATATATATATATATATATATATATATATATATATATATATATATATATATATATATATATATATACTTTTAAATAAAGGTTTGAATTTTAAAACATTTAATTTGATATTTTAATCAAAATAATAAATAATTAAATAATTTGAATTATTTGAAGAATTTTAAATATCTTAAAATAATTTTAATTCTAAAATATTCAAATTGTATTTTTATCTGAAATTTGAAAGTGTTTAAAATAATAAATCAAATTTTAGATGATATTTTGATTAAGTATAATTAGATATTATCCAAAATGCCTAATATTTAAATATTAGAAATAATTCAAAATATATTAAATATTTTATATTAATTTTAATTTTTAATTAAAGGGGTTTAAAATCTGAGCATTTTGATATATTACATGAAATATTTGGAATTAAAATGAATTTTTAATATTTTTTTGAAGTTTTTAAGGTTTAAAATAGATTTAAAATTAATTAAATCTTAAAAAATTAATAAAATGGCGGCGGGAGGCTACGTGGCGCGTTCTGAGAGGCGGGATCAAAATCGCGCGGCGGCTGCAATCATTGGAAATGATTGCGCCGTCGCGCAATCAGTGCCGTTCGATTGCTAGTGCGGTGGGCCCCACGCGCATATACTAATCCACGTAGGCAAGCCTTCCGCGTCCACTGGGTCCTTCACCATTTGAAACGAACGGCTCAGATTGCGTCGAACGATGCCCTAAGCCTTCAGCCGCTGATACACGTCGGACTGAAGACAGGAAAAGCGGAATCTCAGCCGTTGATCAGGAGATCAACGGCTGACATTTCGCACAGTTCAACTAAACTGCGAGATGAGCCCTAGATTCGAAAAATGTCTCGTTCTCAAAATCGGCTTGATATAATTTGACAAAATTTTAAACGCAGATTGCCATAATGAACAGAAATTATGGGGAATGCATTTCAAAGCTTAATAATTATTAATCAAAAAGTTAATTAAAGCTAAGTGTATTAAGCTAGGGTTTGAGTTTTCTTGAAATTTTACCGATGGATCTTGGATTTCTTTGATTCTCTGAGATTGTAGACTGTCCACGATTCTTTTCTGTCTTGAAACCAAGTTGTGAAAAGCTGCGGATTGGGAGAGCTCGACCTTGGACAGACTTGGAGCTTGATTGGCCGAGAGCTTGCCGGGAAGCTCGCCGGCGGCGGCTTTGACCGGTCGAATTTGAGTTGGAAAATGTAGGAGATGTTCTTGAATGCTCAAACGAAAAGAGTTTGGGACTTGAGAGGGCTCAGGTAGAGAGAGAGAGTGTCAAATTCAAGAATGAGACCCTAAGTGAGGCTTTGCCCTATTCAATTGATCCCAAACGGTTTGAACGATTGTGATCAACTAGAGGGACCCCTGGATGAATGCCATGTGGCCTGGAAGGTGGTTAGAGGCATGAGAATAAAAGGACAAAAGGACAAGCCATGTGGAAGGCTATTTTGTCCTTATAAGCACATGGGTTTTAATTAGGAACTACTTATGCCTAAATCAGAGGATTAGGAAGGCTTAAGAACATTCCAGAAAGTGGTTAAAACTGCTGGAGTAGAATGGGGTTTAAAGGATTAACTTGAGCATATGAATTTAATCATTTAAATAAGTTTCAAGGGTTTGTTGACCAGTTTGACTGGTCAACAGTCCATTTGACTGCCTATGTGGCACATGAGGAGCTTGAATTGCTGAAAGGGTGGATTCAAAGGAGTTCAAATGGATAGATTAGATATATGAGCAAGTTAGCGAGTGGACAAGTTGATTTGACCAAATCCTAATGCATTGACTAGGTTCAAATGTCCATGATTTGACTTGAGGTGGGTTTAAAAAAATAATTAGGGCCTTAAATGGTTTAAGTTTGAGAACTTGGAAGGTTTCAAATAAATATTTGAGGAAGTTTGACCCAAATGGGTCACATTTGATTGAACTTGGGCTTAGTTGACCAAGTCAACTTTTGACTGGGTTAAGGGTCCAGTCAAATCCAAACTATTGGGGGAAGTGCCCAAATGAATTTGGATAGGTTTATGATTGATCTTGAAGCTTAATTAACTATGATAAAGCTTAAGGGTTGGACTGGTCAACCTGAGTTGACTTGGTCAACCAGGTTGACCAGGACTAGGGTCTGGATTGAATCAATTTCAAATAATATTTGAAGTCTGGTAGAAGTGGTTTCAGGGTTTAAATGGGTCATCTAGATCAAATGACTTGTTTAGGCCCTTAATGGGCCTAATGGGTCAACTGGGTTGACTTGGTCAACCAGGTTGACCCAGGGTCAGGGGTTGGGTCCAACCAGTTCAGAATGATATTCTGAGTCTACTGGTGGGGGTCTCAAAGTCTGGAGAGGTTGTTTGGTCAAAATGACCTATTTGGGCCTTTAATGGGCCTTTTAGGTCAACCCTGGTTGACTTGGTCAACCAGGTGGGTCCAGGGTCTGGAAATGGGTTCAATGGATTTGAAATGACATTTGAAGACCAATGGAGGTGGTCCCAAGGTCTGAGGAGGTCATTTGGTCAAAATGACCTATTTTGACCCATAAATGCCTGTTTGGTCAACCCAGGTTGACTTGGTCAACCAGGTTGACCCAGGGGCTGGAAGTGGGTTTAACAGGTTTGGTTTGATGTTTGAAAATTTTTGGAAGTGGTTCCAAACAATTTGGAGGTCATATGGTTTGAAAAGTGCATTTGAACCCTTAAGGGGTATTTTGATCATTTTGACCCCTGGTCAACTAGGGGTCAAATTGAATCCAAAAAAATACAGTTTAATGCTCAATGGGTCATATTCAAGGGTCTGGAAGTGATTTGAGGGTTTGGAGAAGGCTCCAAGGTCAGGATCCACTGGATGGCAGGTCCAGTGGCATAGACTGTAAATATTTGAAGGTTTTACAGCCTTTGGATTTCAATTCAGTTTCTGGGGTTAGAGACCTCAGAATAAGCTCAAATTTGGAGGGTTGCCTCTAGAGACATGTCACATCAGTGTGAAACTGACAGACCTTGAATCAGAGGTCATTTGACAGGGTTTTGAAGTATTCAAAGATTTGCTGAAAAAAGGCTTTCAGGACTTAGACCTTTGGCCTTTGAATTTGAAATAGATTTCTGGTTTCAAGCTGGGTTTTAAGTTTGAATGATAGGGTTTGAATTATCTAAATCATTTACAATCATTTAAGTAACTGTAGATGATTAGATAGGGTTAAAGTCAGGTCAGAGGCTGTGACAGCTGGATCTGAATTGTTTAAAGATCAAGATTAATCAAGGGTTTGAATTGAGTTGAACTCTAGACTGATTTGAGTCTTGAATGGGTTGATTTAAAGTCTGGGTTAGTCTGGAGTTTGAAAAGATTTGAGGTCTGGATAGATCTAAGGTATAGGAGAATCCTAAGACCTAAATTGATCTAGGGAAATCCTAGGGTCCAGAGTAGATCCTAAGGACTGAAGTCTAGGAAACTCCTAGAGTTTTAGGAAATCCTAGGGAAATCCTAGGGTCCAGAGTAGATCCTAGGGACTGAAATCTAGGAAGATCCTAGAGTCTAGAAAATCTTAAGGTCTGGGATCTAAAAGGTTCTTAGGATCTAGAATAGATCCTAAAGTCTAGATACTAGGAGGATCCTAAGGTCTAGAATGATCCTAAGATCTAAAATCTAGGAAAGATCCTAGGATCTAGAATAGTCTGGAAATTAGATTGATCTGAGATCAGGATTGATTTGAAACTGGATTGATCTAGGATCAGATTGATCTTAGGGTCAGGATTAAATCCTAAGGATTGGAAAGATCCTAAGGTCTTGATTGGTCCTACTAACCTTATACAAAAATGAGGTCAACATGCAAAAATATAACAGTTGTCAGTTACATACCAACCTCACCCATCTACCTGTCACAGAGATCTCAACATTACAGAGTCCTTGGCATTTCGCTCAATAGAGGATTGACATAGTAGGACCCTTTCCAATAGCCACGGGTCAACGGAAGTTCATCATCTTTGCTATAGACTATTTCACAAAGTGGGTGGAGGTAGAACCTTTGGCAAAAATCACCGAAGCAAATGCCAAACAGTTACTATGGAAGAATATAATATGTCGTTTTGACATTCCTGCGAAAGTTATCACCGATAATGGAACGTAGTTCACTGGAAGGGTCTTCACCACATTTTGCCGAGATCTCCATATTCAGCTAGTACACACGGCTGTGGCCCATCCTCAAGCTAACGGACAAACGAAGGTCACTAATCGGACTATTCTGAAAGGATTGAATACACGACTGGAGAAGGATGGGGGGCAGTGGGTTGATGAGCTCCCACATGTCCTCTAGGCCTATCGTACCACTGCAAGAACTCCAACAGGAGAAACCCCGTACAATCTCTGCTTTGGCACAGAAGCTGTTATTCCCATTGATATTGGGGTCCCAAGTCATAGAGTTCAAACTTTTGATTTCAATGACAACGATGAAAAACTCAGGTGCATCCTAGACCTCCTTCTAAAAGCAAGAGATGAAGCAATGCTTAAGGTTGCTGCATATCATCAGAGAGTTGCCCATTACTATAATCGAAAGATGAAACCACGACGTATATCAGTTAGAGATTTAGTTCTGCGCAGGATCGAGGCGGCAGGAAAAGGTCCCCAACGCAATAAACTCTCCCCCCTCTGAGAGGGTCCATATTTAGTAGCAGCTGTGGTGAAGCCCGGGACTTTCAAATTGAAGGATGCTGAAGGAAAGATACTTCCTCGAACCTGGAATATAGATAATCTTCGCAAGTACTATCAGTAGAGTACAATAGTGCTACTCATTTTAAGTATTATATGTCTTGTGTTGTACGATATTGTTTGTGGTGTTTGTAGCTTCTTCATCCCTAAGTTATCTCAGGAAACTATGCCTTTGCAGTATGGCTATGTTGAATTATATTATTACCTTCTTTAAGTAAAATCGTATTGATAGATTCGCACAAGCGGTGAACTTTGATCTTGAGATCCTTGATTCGAGCAACACAATTATTATTGTAGCTCAGTCACTGGACGATCAATCCCAGGGGGATTCAATTTGACCTCTTCCACACAGGTTAAAAAGCAATAGATAATGCTTTAATCAATAATCTCGGATAGGTCAAACACCCTAGGTGGGTGTCACTTAATCCTTGATTCGAAGCATATGCACTCTTTGTTGCTCCTCAATCACTGGATGATCAATCCTATGGGAATTTGATCCGATCTCTTCCATAGGTTAATGCCATCGAGAAGACTCTAGCAAACAACCTCGGATATGTCGCATATCCTTAGTGGATTCTCCTAACCTCCTCCACACAGGTTGGAATGTATTAACTAGAAGCTTCAGATAAGTTAAGCAGCTTAAATAAGCATAAATAAAATTCACTCAAAGACATTGAAATGTTCACTAGCTATATAAAAATACCAATAATTTTTTATCATAAAAGATTTCATATATCAATACAAACATCTAATGCATCACAATCTCTAAAAAAGATAAAGTAGTACAAATAGTAGAAAATAAAAATGCTACTTAATATTTACAGTCTCATTATCCATGTCAAGGTCAAAGACCTTCTGAAGCTCACTCTCTATCTCGTAGCCATCAGAATCTGAAGGAAAGTCATCTGAAGCATGGCTAGGGGTCACACCTTCGACTTGAACCCCGGTCTTCCACTGCATCAGGCGAACCCCCTTCAAAAAGCCCCTGATGAATCTGTCTTCAATACACTACTGCTCCAAGGCCTTCACTTCTATATTATAGATATGGTCTCGAGCCTCCTGAACGTGATCCTGGATGATGGTCTTAAAAGCTATGGACTTTTTGAAATCTTCAATAACTTTTGAAGGTTCTAAGCCAAACAAAGCGGCCTCCTTCTCAGCTATAAGAGTGGGACCTCTTATCCCTTGCCTCAAGCGACGCTATCTTCTCTTTGAAGGCCTTTTGATCCTTCAAAAGCTGAGTTATTATCGCTCGTGCCTCCGCCAGATCAATTTGATGCTGATATGCCTGGCAATTTTGAAGAGATATGGATTGCATTGTGTTGGCCAATTCAGTCCTACACTCACTCAACTCCTCTTCAAGTACCTTTGCCTCCTTGGTCTTATGATCGTACTTCCGCTTGAACTCTTCTTGAAGATATTTGATCTTCACAAATTCTATATTCCATTCATTTAGAACGTCGGTAAGCTCGATCCCAAGGCGTGACCACTGAAATAAGGAGAAAAGTGCATTAGAATCCACCCTAGAAGGCAAAGAGAAAAAGCATTGGGAAGGTATTACTCACCAAGTCGTCAGCCTAATGGCGTCCGATATATTGATGGTTCAAGACCTCCTCAGGGATATGGAACTTAGCTAGGGAAGAGTCATGTAAAGCTTTGTCGATATTTATCATAGTACCCTCCAACCTCTTCTTCTTCAAAACCTGTGGGTCTTCACCTCTTGCCGGTTGTTTAGGAGCCACCTTTGAAGTTGGTGCAGGGGGCTCAGGAACCTTGGAAGTCGAATAGAAGATGTTTGACAGCCCAACCAGACCTTCCAGCATGGAATGACAGCCCAACCTTGAACAAGAACTCTTCCTCGATGTATCTACTAATCTGACGAACCTCGAATAGAAGATGTTCAATGTCAGGAACTTTGATGATCCTCATTATGTCTTCTTCCCTGACATGCAAAGGGGCTGGCAGATTCTTCATCTTCCCCCACTTCTCCAACAGGCCCCAATCATTTTTCACAAAGAAAAATGCATTGGCCCAGTTCTTTGAAGGATCACGGGTACGCAAGTCCAACCATTTGGATCTGAATGTGACACGCCCATGCGTGTCACTAGTAAATCGACCCATCCGTGAAAGGTGTTCGGGTGTCAAAGTAGCTCCTCGATCCCTAAAGAGCTCAATCAATCCCACAGTCACTGACATCGCTCTAAATGAAAATTGGGATAGGTTCACCCCACACCGCCGTAAAATTTCGATCAACTCAGCAGGAGGTGGAAAGCGCAACCCCGCTCGTAAATTGGTCTCAGAAACGGTCAAGTACCCGGGAGGAGGAAGGCTAGCCCGATCAAACCTCTTAGGAACAATCGTCACCACATCATACGGGAAATGAAAATTCTTGCAGAAAAGGATAAGGAAGTCACTCGTTACAGTCAACGCTGTCTCATCTACCCTCGCTTCCTTATTTGGCCCCCACTCGCAATCATACGGTGCGATGGGATCTCCCCTGATCGCAGGGTCTTTTGATGGAAGATGATCACCCGACATTTCTCCTACTCAAGGGTGTTGGGGGTAGGAGGGATCTTCGGACTTTCTTGCAAAGAGAGGGGCCTTGGAGGACCAAGGGAAAGCCTCAATTATAAGAATAGAGGGAGAACGGGAGTTGCAAATTTTCATACCCCAAAGGGGGGTATTTATAGCTTTTCAAAGGAGTTTTGGAGAGAAAATTTCTGAATTTTTAAATAATTTTCAAATTTTTTGACATTAAATAATGAAAATGTTATACAATAATTATAAATTCCGCCATTAATCTAAAGTTATATAAAAGTTATATACAATGACTTTATAATCATATAAATGTGGTTGTAACATTATATAACTTTAAATATATTAATTATATCTAATACATCTTCTATAACGTTATAATAAATCTGAGGCAAGAAATCTTAATAATATTAGTTATAGTTCTTTCTGAGATATTATAAAGTTATTATATAATAACATTTTTTTGTAACTTATGCAACTTTATTATGTAATAATTATATAGTACGGGTCGTTTTATATAACTTTATTATATAAAATTTTATTAACTATATAACTTTAATAAAGTATAAAGTTGTATGTTATAATAAAGTATTATATAGTTAACTTTAATATTATAATAAAATTATTATAATATTATAATATTTTAAATACATATGTGCATTAAAAGTTAACTTTATTACATAAGTTAATTATAATATTAACTTTATAACTATAACGTTAACTTTATAAGTTATTAACTTATATAACGTTATAATAAAGTATAAAGTTATATATTATAATAAAGTATTATATAGTTAACTTTAATATTATAATAAAATTATTATAATATTATAATATTTTAAAGGTACCTGTACATTAAAAGTTAACTTTATTACATAAGTTAATTATAATATTAACTTTATAACTATAACGTTAACTTTTAAAATATGAGTAACTTTATAAGGAATAGCTCTATTATAACATTTCTCAATAATTGATTCTGAGCTTTGATCAAAGCCTCTTGGTATAATAATATTCTAAAAAATAATAATAATAATAATAATTGGAATTATATAATTAACTGCATCGGATAAATATATAATTATATCGGTTATAGATGATAGCTTAGTACTAATATTAACTAATTAGTTAGTTAAATTAGTAATCATATATGTATATATTTGTATATATATACGTAATTTTATCCTGCAAAAGTTTTATTTGGACATTTTAAATATTGAAATTACACAAGTATTTTTGGACTTTGCAAGATTCGACGTCCAAAAATGGGGGGGCAACTGATATATCATTAAAAAACTATCTTGATCGAGCATGAATCTTGAAGCAAAATCAAGTTGGGAGCTTCAATAATTAAAATTGAGATCATCCGAACCCTGATTTCTGCAAACTTATAGTCGAACTGAGCATCTTGGAAACACGAACCCAACGACACCAAAATCGACCCAATCCGAGCCCAAATGAGTCCAAATCAAAGACTCGAAGCACTTTTGGAATGATCAAACCACAGTTTGAGTTACCAAACGGTCTCCAATCATGACATTATTATGGTCGAATCAAGCGGCTCGACGAGACGAATCCAACGAGCCCAAGATCATTAAATTCTGAAATTATTAAGGCATTTAAATGACCATTGAACAGTACATGATCGTAGGAATCAAGATCGGCCGTCTATCCGAGCCACTCCCAATTTACCCTTGATCTTCCACTTATTTATAAGTCATGCCACTCAAGAGTTCTATAAATAGAACACAATTTCCTCTTGAAAGGGGGGATCGAAGCCAAGAGAGAAGAAGGAAGAGAAGGAAGAAAGCTCCAGCCGCCTAGCTCCTCCTCGACCACTGCTGGAGTTCTGCAGCACCACCATCGGAGTCTCGCCGAACCACCACCGGAGCTTCATCGGACCACCACTTAAGGGCCACACCTTCGCCGGACCACCGCCGTAGGCCCTCACCCTCGTCGGACCACTGCCGGAGGACCTCGCCTTCATTGCACCACCGCCAGAGTCTCGCCGGACCACCACTTGAGGGCTTCACCTTCGCCGGACCACCGCCGTAGGCCCTCGCCCTCGCCGGACTGTTGCCGGAGGACCTCGCCTTCACCGAACCATCGCCAGAGGCCCTCACCTTCGCCGAATCATCACCTAAGGCCTGGAGCTCTGCCAGACAACCATCTGAGGCCCGAAGTTCTACCAGACCATCACCTGACACCCGGTTTCTACCATACAATTGTTACTTGTAATCTGATCGCCCTTGGAGGCGAATCAGCCCATTGTAACCAACTCAAATTCTAGTGGAATCATTTTCAACTGGGCTAGGCCCCGTGGTTTTTCCCCTTTCAAGGGTTGTCCACGTAAAAAATTCTTGTGTTCTCTGTGTGTGAGCTGGATATCCGTGCAACGCTAAGACTGAAAATTACAACTCTATCGCCGCGTATATTCTAGCCCGCAACAAATTTAGAGCCTAATGATTTTATGGGGCTTGCTCTACAAAAGTTTTGTTAAAGCTTTATAGGCCTTGTTTGGATCAGTTTTTTTATTGATTTCTAAAATAGTTTTATAACATAAAATTTTTTAGTTCAATTTTTTTTTTACTTAAGAGCTGTTTTAAAAAGCATAAAGAATATTATCAAAGACGAAGCCTTAGTTCGGATTATGCACAAATTTGACTAATTAGAATTGATTCTTTTAATTTGGCACTTATGAAGCTCATCAATTTCATCAGTTTTAACAACTAAAAGAAAACAGATATCTCATCACATTCTCTCAATTTCTCCCTGACGTCTCTGTAATGGCAAAGTAAAATTTATTGTGTAGTACTTTAAGATTATCAGTATTGTTTTATTTGCCAAAAAAAAAAAAAAAAATTTACTAATACTTTTGTTCCAATTCTAATTTAATGACCAAAATGCGTGTAAGACCCTTCTATCAAAAAATTTTTGTTTTCTTGCAGTATACGATTACAGATAAAATCTCCTATGTGGGCATCTAAGCGGTGTCCAGTTAAGAAATGGGGAAAACAAAAAAAAAAAAGAGAGATGAATCCTACTGAGTTCATAGTTTAATTGTTTACATGTTTTTATATTTTCTCTCTCTCCTAGGGGACTTAGGGTCTGTTTGGGAGTACTGCAGAGTTTTGTAAATGTAATTGTGAAGCCGCAATATAGAAAATAACTTTTTTGAAAATTATTGTGGGCACTATAAATATAAAATTTATTTGGACAACTTTCTTACTGCTTTACATTTCAGAATATATCCACAATTATGTTGGCTACTGTTTTAAGAAATTGCTATGTTATGTAACTCTTTTTTACAACAGTTTCAAAAAAATTATTTTCTCCACAATAACTATATAACTATTTTTACAAAAAGTTATAATTGTCCCAAACATACCCATACTCTTTTTTTAATAAATAGAATAGCTTTTTTTTAAATACAACACATTAGCAACTCCAGTAGTAAAAAGTAGCTTCCAACGACAAAAAATTTTCAAAAGCGGTACATAAATGGAATAGTGGTTACAACATGAAAAGCAAAGCAATGAGATAGCTATCCCAAAGTATGGTCTGTTATAGTGATCGTGATTTTTTATAAAGAAGATTGTGAAGATATTGTGAGGGAAGTAATTTTTTTTAAAAAAAATTGATATACTTATTACAAATATGTTCATTTTTAAAAAGTAGACAACAACTTTCTTACAACGCCGATTTATTAGTAGATCTGGTTGAAAAAAATAGCTTCTTATCACATATTTTTTTGAAAAATAGCAAGAAAGTAGTTACTAAATGGAAATGTAATTATAATTTGAGAAGCAAAGCAATCAAAATGCTGCCTAAAGAAGTGAGACATAATTTTGAAATATTTTTTATAACTTTACATTTAAATTTTTAAATGTTAAAATATTTTAATTATATTATATATTAATATTTAATTATATTATATATTAATATTTTTTAAATGAGCTGGTTCATGAACTAACGAGCTGGTTCCGGGGTGGCTCAAGCTTTGACATGTTAGCTTATCAAGCTCGAATCACTAGTCACTTACCAGGTTAAGCGCAAACTGACTCACGAGTTAGCTTGATGCCTTATACAACAAATCCTATGTATCAGACATTTTTAAAGATTATTGAATTTGCTTTAAAATTAAAAGATAAGTCAAAATTTTGTATAGGACTGTTCTCAAAATTAATTAAATATTTTTTAAATCTATTGTAGTATAATTTATATCAGATTATTTTAAGTCTCAAAATAAATTTAATTTTTTGCCATTAAATAACTAAATCAAGCAGCACATGATTGGTATCACAATGCCTTCACTTTTCTTTATTAAAACATTCAACAAACAGCCGCTTATTCTGTCCTCCATCCAAATATTCCAATGGACAGAGCCACCCTTTCTTATTTCCCACATCATAAATTATTCATTTATTCCCCAATACAATTTGAACCCCAAAAAAAAAAAAATCAAAACTTGGAAAGAAAAGAAGCACATAACGAGATTTGTTAATTGAAAACCGAGCAGTCCCGACGAATATTTCCCTGTGAGGTATTGGTCTTGACGCCTACACGCCCAAGACGAGTTATAGCAGCGATGAAGGCACTGTTGAATGCGTTAGAATTAGCCGCCCATGTGTTGACAGTCGGGCGCGATCGGGAATCATCGGCTAGGGTCTGGTCAGACGTGAAAAGGCCCATACGTTGTTGTAGGTTTCGATAGTATATGTTGTCGAAGGTTCGAGGGGTGATGGGGTCCATATTGATTGCCACATCAGGATCTACATTGCGCGGGCACATTCCTTGCAATTGAGTTGCATACGTTTTATTTAGGCTTGGGTCTATTGCTCCTTTGCGCCCTCCAAAATCATAGATCCGATTCGAAAATCTGTTGCAATGTGAGAACCCTAATGTGTGGGCAGCTGCATAAATTATATTGTATATAAGATTAAATTGAAATAAAAAATGATATATAATTATATCAAGAAATTAGCAAATTTTTTAATATAATTTTCTGGTTAAAAGTCACATCAATTGATGAATGGAAATCGTAAGATAAGTAGTTCTTAGTCTATGCTCTCTCCATTAAAATTCTTTTAAATATTTGAAAATAATACATTAAAAGTTATCATCTCAAGTTTTGGTTTACTTATTTTATCCGTGAATTAGTTTGCTAATTGACACTCCACCTAACTCTTAATAATTACTTGTATATTTTTTTCCTAGAAATATGCAAGAATTTCTCTAGAAGAGGATTACATGTTTAAGCATGAAAAAATTTTTTAATGTAGGTTTCATTTAGGACAACTTTTTTATTATTTTTTAAATAATTTTTTAATACAAAATTTATGATTCGAAAATTTTTTGTATTATAAGCGGTTTTAGAAAGTAGTAAGAAAGTTATCCTAAATAAAATTTTAGGCTTCGTTTGGGACGACTTTCTTAATGCTTCTTAAAGCAGCTTTTTAGTACAAAAATTAAATTTTTTGTACTAGAAAATTGCTTTAAGAAACAGTAAAAAAACCGTCCCAAACGAAGCACTTCATTTAGAATGACTTTTTTAGTACAACTTAAAACAGCTTTTTAATATCAAAATTAAAATTTTTATACTAAAAAATTACTTTAAAAAATAATAAAAAAGTCATTTAAACAAAACCTTTATCTCTCATTAAATAAGTTGAAGATATAATATAAATGTACAAATATCTAACGGTTGTCTGCTATCCATTGACTTAAGCATTTCTATTTAAAATTAATTTTACAGCTTATTTAATTAAGAAGTTCCGTTGGATGTTTCACCCTAAGACAGTATTGATCTAAGATTTTAAAATGAGTGAACTAAACTTTGGTAGCATCATGATTGAAACGTACATGCTTTAACCTTTAAGCTCGGATATTTTGATTAAAATTTAGGGCATGTTTCGAACGGATACAACATTTTATAAAATAGATTACAAAAAATAACTTTACATTATAATAATTTCTGAAAAATAATAAGAAAATATAAAGAAAATAGTGGATAAAAAAAAATTTAATTAATTTTTAAAAAACAAATTAGCGAAAAAGCTATTCCTAATAGACTCTTAATCAGAAAAAGTTTTATATTTTTTATATTTATTATAAGAATAATAAAATATATTATTTATCAAGTAATTCTTATATTGTATCTCTCTCGAAGTAAATCCACCATTAAAGTTTATCATAATTAAATTATGATCATAATATTCTTATTTAATTTTTTTCTTACGTTGTAAATGAATTATATGTTTTCGCTTGAGTAGATCTAAAACTGAACATATGGAGTATAATTTTAGTAGTAATAGACCTAATGGAGGGATTGTGACTTTGGGTGATCAAGTCATTAATAAGAGTACACATTTTAGATATCTTGGATCTATTGCTCAGAGTGATGGTGAAATAGATGGGGATATTATTAACAAAATTCAAATTAGATGGTTGAAGTGGAGGAATGCATCGGGCTTATTGCGTGATAGAAAAGTCGCCCTCAAACTTAAGGGGAAATTCTATAAGATTGTCGTGAGACTTGCAATGCTTTATGGTGCCGAATGTTGGCCATTAAAAGAGAAGCATAATGCTAAGTTAAGTGTTGCAGAGATGAGGATGTTTAGGTGGATGAGTGGCTTTACGCTTAGAGATAGGATACGAAATGAGCATATATGTGAAAAGGTTGGAGTAGCTCCAGTGGAAGGTAAGATTAGAGAGACTCGCCTTAGATGGTTTGGTCACATAAAACGGTGGCCTTCCGATGACCCGGTTAGGAAAGTAGAGGTATTAGATTTGACTTACATTAAAAAAGGTTGAGGTAAACCTAAAAAGACTTGGTTAGAAAATATTAAAAATGATATTTTTATTAGATTTAAACGAGAATTTGACTTCTAACAGGACACAATGGAGAAAAAAGATTCATGTAGCCGACCTCACGTAATGGGACAGAGACTTGATGTTGTTGTTGTTGTAAATGAATTATATATGTATATTAATGCATTTGGATTCATGTGTCGCCTAATCACTAAAACGCGTGTGGATTACACGATGCCTAAGAGCAAATTAGAATTTAGACCTTGATAATGAAATCTAGATGAGGTTACGTGCGTGAGGCGAGATTGTAGAGAGCGACATTTAAACAACTTGTGAAAGCGAAGACCGCTGACTTCCCTTGATCAGCCAATGATATATCTAGAGACCAGAGTAGTTGCCGGCTGCTTCAATCGTCCAAGTGGCCAAGCATATATAAAATACAAGCGTATTCCTCTCCACACATTATATGAGAGCAATCAGAAAATCTGATTCAGTTAAACAAGTTGCTTTGTGTAGGAGAGCTGGATATATAATACTACAAATATATAAGCAAAATGGGCTCATGGCGTGGAACATGTTCTGTATTTAGGGACTTCAATGGTGAAAACTGTTTCTGTATTAATTTTTGGTAAATAATTTTTTTCTGAATTGACAACTCCCATCATTTCTCGAATAGAAAAGAGGGCATGATCGCTTAGAACAAACTGTTCACTCTTTATTTAGATAGTAATTAAGGGTTACCCGCAATTTTTAAAGTTCCTTCACTTCGAAGCAAAAAGAGGATTGTTATATTGTCGGATTTTCTCTTAGATTATTTTTTTTATATGTATTGAAATTTTAAATCTATTAGTAGTTTTTCTTCTTTCTAATTATTTCACTCAATAAGATTTTATTTTTCATATAATAGATTTGATTAAGAATATGTTAGGATTCGACAATAGGGCATGAATCAGCTGAGAGAGTTCATAGATGTGTTGTTATTACATTTATAAAATTGGAGAAAAAAATTAAAAAAACATTATATAATGTAAAAAATACAAGGAGAAATTTGAGAAAGGTTAGCAAAATTGCAACAACAATGTTTTGATATGCAACTTATAGTGTTCTCTGTATGCCTAAATATTAAGAAAATCTGACTCAAGTTAAGTGCATCCAATTCAAGCTAAGTTAATTTAGTATAAGCCAAGTTAATTCAATCTAATTTGAAGGCCTAAAAGTTGCGGAGTCCGGACGTGTCCGGAGGCTAATCCGGACGCGCCACATCACTCAATGCACTATTTTTGAGTGACGTGGCGCATATGAATTGGCCTCCGGATGTGTCAAGACACCGAACGTAATAATTTTTTCTACAAGTGAACTCATCTCAAGCAGATGATCATTATTGAAGAGTACAACACAATTCAAGTCTAGCCTTAGACTTCGTTTGAGACGACTTTTTTATTGCTTCTTAAAACAGTTTTAAAAAGCAATAAAAAAGTCGTCCCAAACGAAGCCTTAATCAACTTCTTAAATCTGGTTCAAATTCTATTGTGATATGATTAATTAACCCAAACTGAATAATGGTATATACAATTAATAAAAATATTTTTATGTATTACATATTGAATAATACGTAATCATAGATCAGGCACCTTCAAATCCCCTTATTCCTAAAACAAAAAAGTTATAAAAGTGAAAAAGAAAAAAAAAAAGAAAAAAAAAAAAGGAAAGGAACAAGTCGAAAAAGGTTAGTAGCGCCAGCAGCAAAAGTTGCCCTGATGCAACATTTGCCGGTACCCACGCACATGATTCTTCTATCCTATGGCCAAAATAATAATCCCACCATCTTTTTCACAAATTGAAACGTGCCATATGGCGAACATGAAAGCCTCGCTTAAAAGAACAAGTACCAACTACTAATTATCCTTATTATTTCCAACCTACGCTCTAAATCTCGTGCGGAGTTCCTTCGCAGTCTGTACTAACCCCAAAATTTTAATAATTATTCTAATAAAAATTGAAGAATGTGCTGAGCTTATTGTTTTCCGTCTATTAGTGTTTATTTAATTTTTCATAAATCATGTGGTAATCTTCAGCTAAAATTTTCAGGCAGCAAAGGATTTCTGTTTGAAAGAAATAAAATAGTGGCCGGACATTCGGAATGCTTTATTACTTTAAATTCGTTAGGGAACAAATGACGCTGTTCCGTCGATGTTAAGCAACGTGGTCCAAGAGAATATTCGGAAGAGTAATGCTACACTATCTCCTGAAACGATTGTTAATATAAAAATTGACTGATTCTTCATATGTTAAAGTGAATTCAATAATTTTGACTTTTTTGTTTTTTGGTGTAATGGCGATGAGCGATGCGGGAGGACGGCATGCAGTGCAAGTGGGTAGAGTTAGTACCTGACAGGGCGATCATGTCCGTTTGGGAGAGCCCATTAGCAGCAAAGAGGGAATTGAGCTGGTTTAGGTTGAAGCTCGGTTGGGGCAGTTTACCATTGACGCTCGCGGCGGTGGAGACGAGCCCGTCCAGCCTCCCCAGCTCCACCGCGTACGATGGTCCGCCGGCCTAGATTCGCACAAGAAGTTATTTAAATTTTGAAATTATTCAACATGTAACATTTTACGTCATGCTGAGTAAAATTTGTCAAAACTAAACTGTAATCAACGAAGAGTGGAAATCTCATAAATTAAATCAATTATGAAGGTTGATAAAACTCGACCAAAATTGATCACAAAATTCACCCGAAGAACAAAATATCATAATTCATAAATGAAATTGCCTTGCACAAAAGAAAATCATCCATCCCAATTGATCGATTTCAGTAAAATTTACTCAAAAGATATCAACAAAATCATCACAATTGATTTAGCAAAAGCTCTGGAAACTGCTGATCGAAGCCATTGCGATCGCACAAGCAAAGCCAAAACTTATTTGCTGGGCGCGAAACAGAAATCGAAGCAGAATTTGAAACTCAAACAGAGGAATCGAACCAGGGAGATGACATCGCGGGTGGCCATGGCGAGGATATCAGCGCAGGAGACCTTGTTTCGGCATTGGGTGACGGCGTCGACGGCAGCCTTGGCCTTGATGACGGTGTCAAACCCATCGCCGGCAAGGGAGAGATTGTCCGAATTATCCTTTTCCGCCTTATTGTTCGCCGTTGACGCCACAATTACCGACGCATCGCAACCCTACATGTCACGGGATAAGAAGATCGCAAACAGAGACAAAGCCAGAAAATAAGATCGAAGGAGAACTGTGAAGTACATTGACGAAGCAGTCATGGAAGAAGAGGCGGAGTGTTCCGGGAACGGTGACGAAGGTTTGCTGAAACTTTTGGGTAACAGCATTCCGAACGATGCTCTCTACATTAGGGCAGATTTTAGAGTAATAATTCTGCCGGAGTTGGGCGGAGCTCGGCTGAACCAAGAGGCAAATAGTACAGACGGAGACAAGCAACAGAAGCTCTAAATAGAGCTTCGCCATCGATATATCTCTGCTAATAATTAAGATTCTTAGGGAAAGGGAGACACAATGATTCGTGAGTGGTCGATGTATGGAAATGATCAGAGGAGGAGAGAGGTATAAGAAGGGGAGAATGGCGGGCTCGGCCAGCTGGCATTGGGAATCTCCAAGGAAAGCACAGAAAAAGGCCGAAGAGTCTAAGCTAGCAGAAAATTTTAGCTAAGGATATATTGTTCAAAATTTATGTCTAAGTTTTATTTAGAAATTTTTTTTAAATTTTTTTTATTTTGATTTTTAAAAGCTCTGTTTTCAGTTTCAAAAATATTTATTCAAAAATAATTTTAATGGCAAATTTTCAAAGAGTATTTTTTACTAATTATTTTTTTTTAATAAAACCCACTCTCGGGACATACGCGTTAATATAATCAAAGATTACAAGTTCTTAAGAATCAACAGCCCTCTAAAAATACATCATTTAAAGCAAAACCTACGAGCCGTTAATTCATACTAATACAAAAACCAAGCAGAAGAAAAGAATACTAAAACCCCTAAAAGACCATCCAGAAAAGCCAACGAGGGGTCAAAGCAAAACAGCAACTCGAACAAGAAGAGCATCAAACCTTCAACGACGAGCATCACTGATACCTGTAAAAGGAAAATCCAAACCAAACAAGCCAAAAAAACAACTCACAGAAGGACAATAACGCACAAACTAGCCCCAGCGAAAGAAACAGCAATCCAGGCTACACCAAACAACAAAGGGAAAACCAACTGAACAACCATGAAGTGAGCATCCCATCCGCCCCCCAACACACTTCCCCAGCCAAACCCAACCCAACAACCAACTGGAAAACCAAACAAGCACACAAAGCACCACCAACCAATAGAACACACCAACTAGAAGACAAAGAATAAAGAAGAGTAAGGCCAAAAAGCAACAAACAAAAACAAAATCCAGCAAAATTACTTCCTGTTGTGCCTACGACGTTTTCCATCTCCAATAGAAAAGGATTTTTGAACTATACGGTCCACCTGCAAATTAAACATCTCACCAAAATCCTCCTCATGCCCATCCAATTCATCCCCAACACAAGGCAAGGAATAAGAATCATGGAGCCAATCAGAATTATCAATACAAGTGTCCTTCAAATTCAACCCCAAGTGGGCTTTCAAAGCATCATTAGATATAATAGAAATAGGAACCTCAACCAATGGCACTTTCACATTCGCAGTAGGAGATAGATCCGGAACCGCAGAATCCAAAGGAGAATCATCAAAAGCAACATCCACCATGTTTACATCACAAGGCCCCAAGGACCCAACATCCAACAAACCATGAGACAAAGCATTACCAATTGCCAACGGGTCGGCAATAATAGGAGATTTAATGATCGGCCTGAGATTCGAAACCTCACAATAAGCAGTAGGACTATCCTACCTAACATCAACCTCAATGTTATCAATTGGCTCCTTCATAGGACAATCAAGAGCAACACCATTTGTAATATTCTGAGTATCAACAGAAGCCTCATAAACCAAATTCATCGCAACATCAGGATTCTTAGAAACAGGATTCTGAGTAAGGGAATTTTCTCTATAAGCCAAGCTCTCAGGGTTTACCACATTAGGAACATTAATGAAAAGAGGAGAATTAGTAATGGGGCTTAAAATAGAAGCATTATTAGCATCCACAATAGCCAACAAGTCAGATGGTTTAGGAACGGCCACATCACCATTAGCACAGGGGGGCACAGAATTAACAGTTACGAGGCCACCAGGGGCGACATCTAAGGGTTGGTGCAGTTTGTGACAATCCAAACTCGAATGTCCTAAGGATTTACAATAATCACAAAAGGGAGGGAAGCTCTCCATTTCAACCTATTAAATGTATCAAAGATTATCAGGACCAAGACAAACACGTCCAGGATAACGCTTGGAGACATCAAGCTCCACCAACACACGGGTAACAGAGGGTCTTGACCCAACAGAGGTAGCATTATCAGTATTTAGCGGTTTACCAAATACATAACCTAGCCCATGCAGAATGTGAGGCGAGAACAAGTGCGGATGAAGGTTAGGGAAGGAAACTCATATTGGAATAATAGGGGATTCCACATCAACATCAAAGAGAGGCGACCATTTAGTAAGCTTCATGTAACAATTACTCAAAAAATACGATGGTTGGGAGAAAACACGGCAGTAATCCAAGTCATTAATCAATTTAATCAGCACATTCTTAGGGTTCAGAAGAGTGACAGAAAAATCCCCACAGTTTGAGATTGAAAAAAAAACTTTCTAATATATTCAAGAGGCGGCCGACGAAAAGGGAATTTACCAACTAAGGTAAATTCGAATGGAGCTGCAAGAGATAAAATCTCCTCCTCAGAGATCCACAAAGATGGTTAGCCGCGATGAGTCGCGGTTTTTAGGTCAGGAAAAACACTCGCAGAAGATGACCCCAATGAGGCATCCAAAAATGAACGGGATTGCAACCTAGCATTCAGAAAATCCGGATCATGCAACCGAGTAGCCTCCATTCAGCCACGGGGATGGCCAATGATGGCTGAAACTTTGCACGAACAGAATAGCTTGAAGCAAACTAGGAAATGATGGAAGAGAAAGGTTAGAGAACACCTGAAAAGGAGAAAAACGGCATGAATACAGCGGAAAGGCACCGCCGGGCGAGCGGCTAGGGCAGAGCCCTAGTGAAGCGAAGTCAGAGCGAAGTTGGAGGAGGGATGAGGAATCAAATTTGATTTACTATTTTTTTCTTATCACTTTTGTTATCATTATGCTCATCATGTTAAGACATTCAGTTCAACCCCGAATCCGTTTGGAACGATCGCAACTTTTATAAAGATGGTTGTAAAATTATTGCGGAGATTATAACTTTTTTTTAATCTTAAAGCTACAATACAAAGCAACTATCTAACATAAAAAAAAAACTTGAAAATAATAAAAACTAAAAAAAGCAATAGATGCAGCTCACCTTAATCTATTGGTTGAGAGATTTGACTACCATCAAAGGGACTTTGGGTTTGAAGCTTGAGTATATGATGTGTGTGTGAGTTTGCTTTAATTGGCACAAATGTCACAAAAAAAGTAAAAAAATAATGACCAAATAAAAACTATGGTGATCTTAAAAGCAAAGAAGGAAGAAAGTTATGCCAAACAAAGTCTTTAAATTTGCCAAAATTGGAATTCATATAATCATGAATTTAATATCGAAAGTTTTTTAATTTAAATTTTTCCTTGAGAATTGTGCTAATCATGCAATTTTTAGTAGATGTATCAAACCCAAGAATTTTCATATTTTACAAATAAGAATAACAAATCATGGACTTAGTTATATTGGAATTTTTTGAAGCTATAATAATAGTACCAAGACTTTGCTATAATTTCTACAATACTATTAGAACTTATCATAAACTCTAGTTATCAAGTCAGCATTTTGTGATAAATTCTAAAAGTAATATCAAATTTCTTTACTCACCTCACCTTAGTCTACTAGTTATGGTTGGGAGCTTTGGCTCTAGGGCTGTCAAAATCAGATCACGGGTCTGGTTTGGGTCAAACCCGAAACTGACCCGCCACCGGTTGACATAACCTTAACCTGACCTGCTTTGGCAAACGGGTCAGATATTTCAACCAAGAACGACCGCACAGGTTGCCTGGTTGACCCGGCCCGACTTGCATACACTTTTTGAAAGAGGCATTGGATGGGGAATGGCAAAGGCGTAGGCGGGCGACGGTGTACGTAGGGTGAGGCGTCAGGGCTATTTGGCTCTTGCTACATATAAAAAAAATAGTATTGCAAATGCATAAGAAAATATCAGAAGATTATACAGTAAAATTAACCACATTGGTTAACCTATCATTCTTATTTGTAAAGTTATAAAATTGTTTTTCCAAAAAAATATTAAATTACGAGGAGTTTATAAAAATAAATTCTATTTTAAAAATTGAATTCTTCATACTCTAAAAAATAAGTACATTACAAGCATATGTACTGCATATTTTTTTTAGGAATTCATCTATATATAATGCCATTGAAATAATGGAATGTAAGACGCTTTCTTCCATATATGTGAAAGTAAATAAATTCAAGTAATTAGAAGGTTTTTATACAAGCAATTATTGACTTTTTTATTAATTTTTCTCCTTTTGAGTTAAATCTCAATTTCCAATTAAAATCATTTAAATGCAAAGTTGAATTTGTTTATATTTTTAAATATAAATATAATTTATGAAAAATAAAATATGTTCTGATAAAAAATATAATTAATAAATGCTAAGTTAGTGGAGACATTGTCATGTTGCATTATACTTTTCTAAACTTTTAAAGACTTATGATTGTTTGGATGATAGCTCATCCAATTGATAAAATTTTAAATATATCATTAATTTTTTTATATTTTTTACATATCTAATAATTAAAATTTTGTATTTATTTATATAATAATGAAAATTTTAAATCTCATTCAAAACACTATTAATATTAACTTATTTTAAATAAATATATTTTTTTTGTGATTTATA
Source organism: Dendrobium chrysotoxum (assembly GCA_019925795.1). NCBI lineage: Eukaryota > Viridiplantae > Streptophyta > Magnoliopsida > Asparagales > Orchidaceae > Dendrobium > Dendrobium chrysotoxum. Next base: position 56,004,363 of record CM034301.1, read on the forward strand.
TATTAATATTTTGAAAGAGAAAATATTAAATTTAAATATTTTAATATGAGATGATTAATTGAAAGGTTATGCCTGCTGTGAGTAATATTTATAAGAAGGAACAAAGATGACGCAATGATACAGAAAGGTAATGATCAGTTCAATTTCGTCGTCTAAAAGCGGGAAGAACAGGTCGGAATTGGTAGCAGTTACGTGTTTGAGCATAAGACGCGGCCTTTATGCCAACCAGTATTTGCCACGTTGCTTTTCTGCCACGCGGCACTAGGTGGCTTGCGGTGTTCGGTGAGAGAGGCAGCTGAGTCATGAAGTTACAGCTGGAGGACACGAACCTACTGTGGATCGTTTGAAAGTCAGCAAAAAACGTGAACGGTGCAATTTTTAGTCAGAATAGTACCGAGTAAAACAAAATTAATAAACTTACACTCTGAATAATAATAATAATAATAATATTACGTCCTGAAAAATTTGTGATGTTAAAGAGATAAAATTTAGTATCATAATTTTATATAAAGATTCAGCACATAAATAAATAAAGAGAAGAAGTGCGAGAGTCATAAGAGACACCAAGATTTTTACTTGAAAAATCTTAAAAAGGGGAAAAATTACGGATCTTGGCTATTTGAAATGATTTCACTAGTGTTTGTAGTCGATTATAAATAGTGTCCTTCCTCAGGGGAAAAGCCTTGGCTCATTGTATCCTATAGGCACATTACATAGTTAGAGTTGAAAGAATCCAATGATAAGGGGGTCATTCACAAGAGAAAGTTACATGTTCATTTGGTTGGTAGGACGATGGAGGTCGGAGGGACCATAGTCGGAGTGCCACGAAGGTCGGAGGGACCATAGTTGGCTGGCAATGGTAGTCATAGGGACCATAATCGGTGGGCGACAGAGGTCGAATGGACTATAATTGGAAGGCAATGGAGGTTGGATGGACCGTAGTCGGCAAATAATGGTCAGAGGGACAGTAGTCAGTAAGCGAATGTGGTCGAAAGAACCATAGTCGGAGAGCGGCAGAGATCGGATGGACCATAGTCGGCAGGTAACGGTGGTCGGGCGGAAGTCTGGCGGCTGTTGATAGCCGAATGGAAGTTCGACGGCCAGGTGGTGGTTCAGTGATGGTTAGATGGTAGTATGGGGGTCATCGGTGGCTGGGCGGTGGTCCGATGATGGTTGGGAGGAAATAAGGCAGCTATCGGCGGCTGAATGGAGGTCTGACGACGGTCGGCAGCCAAGTGGAAGTCTAGCGACGGTCAGGCAAAAGTCGGGAGCCGGTCGACTACCTCGTGGTAGTCCGGCAGTGGTCGGTGGTAAAGCGGTAGTCTGACAATAGTCGAGCAGAAGTCTGACAGTTATTGGTGGCCAGTTAGAAGTCTGACAGCGGAGCGATGGTCCGACAATGGTCAGGTGGTAGTCCGGTGGCGTCCAGGTGGAAGTCTGGTGGCCAACCGGTGGTCCGACGATGGTTGGGAGAAAGTTCGACTACAGTTTACTATTGGGTGGAAGTCCGGCAACGATCGACTGCTGGGTAGAAGTCATGGGGCGGTCGGCGGCCGGGCGGTGGTCCGACGATGGTTGGGTAGAAGTTTGGCGGTGGTCGGTGGTCGAATGGAAGTCTGGCCGCTGTCGGCGGCCAGGCGGTTGTCCAACGATGGTCGGGTGGTTAGTGTTGAAGTCCGGTGGCAGTCGGCGGCCAGGCGGTGGTGTTGGAGCTCTTGAAGCTTCAGAGCTTTCTTCAATCTGTAGCCAAAGGTTCCCCCTCATGTAGAGAGTGAGGGTCTATTTATAAATTTTTCAAAGTTGAATGTCTTGTAAATATGGAGAAGATCTTGGGTATATATGGAGTGTTCCATTGGATGGTCGATATTGACCCAATCATAGAGCATTTTTCAAGTGTTTAAGTGCCTTAAGGATGTCTGAATTCAAAGACCTTGGGCTTGTTGGATTTGTCTCGCCGAGCTGCTTGTTTCGACTATAAGCATACCATATTTGGATATCATTTGACCATCCAATTTAGGCTTTGCACCTTCCAAATAAGCTTTGGGCTCCCGATTTTGACACATTTTGGCTCGGATTGGTTCAATTTTGGTGTTGTTGGGTTCGTATCTTGGAGACGTTCATTTTAACTATAAGTTTGCTGAAATTGGAGTTTAGATTGTCTTGAATTTGATTTTAGAAGTTTCCAACTAGAATATTTCTTGAGATTCGTGCATGATCAAAACAATTTTTGGCGTCCTATCAAATAATAATAATAATAATAATATTTTTTATTCCTATTAATATATTATATTTATTTTAATTTATTTTACATAACTTATATAAATATAAAAATAAATTTGTTGATCACATCACAATTATAATTTAATCATGAAATTTATTTTAAAATGAGTGGGTTATAATTTTATATTTATTTTTATATTATATTAAAGTAAAAATAATATTAAAATTTTAAAAATTGATCCAAAATAATTTTTAGTCACAATCTCTTTATCCGAATTTGTCTCTTATAAGTATTTATTAAGCGTTAAATTTATTTATTTGAATTCATTAAAAACTTGTAAGCGAAAATTAATAGTCATATTATTGATAATTTTAACAGTTTTTATAGTACACCGGTTTTTTTTTTTTTTTTGTGATTTATTTAATCTTTCTACCAAATTTTAGCAGCACTTTGTTATACTTATATTGCCAAGAAAGTTCTTGCAGCACTCCACCGTCTCCCTTGAAAAAAACAACAATGGATATTCTAACGGATTTTATGTAATGGCGAGTTGTAAACTCTTTAGATTTATGCTTAAATTAAGATAGTCATTAAATATTATTGATACGTCATCGAAAAATTATCTTGATCGGGCACGAATCTCGAGGAAAAACTCAAGTTGGAAACTTCAAAAATTAATTCAGAGACCGTTTAAACTCCGATTTCAGCAAGCTTATAGTCGAACTGAGCGTCTCGGAAATGCGAACCCAACGACACCAAATTCGACTCAATCCGAGCCCAAATGAGTCCAAATCAAGTATCCGAAGCACTGTTGGAAGCATCGAACAGCAATTTGAGTTACCAAACGGTCTCCGATTTTGACGAGCTTATAGTCGAATCGAGCGTCTCGACGAGACAAATCCAACGAGCCCAAGATCGCAGAATTCTGATATCATTAAGACCTTCCAATGCTTGATAAACGGTTCACGATCAAGGGATTCAATATCGGCCGTTCATCCGGATCACTCCTTATTTGCCCATGATCCCTCATCTATTTACGGGCTATGCCACTCCAGAAAAACTATAAATAGCCCCTCATTTCTCTTAAGAGGGGACCCAAGCCAAGAAGAGAAGAAGAGAAGAAAGAGAAGAAGAAGAGGAGAGAAGTCTAGGAGGGAATAACTCCTCCTCGACCACCGCCGGAACACTGCCGGAACTCCGCCGGAACACTGCCGGAACACCACCAAAGCACCACCAGGCGCCGGAGGGACGCCGGAGCTCTGCCCGACACGAGAGCAACGTCGGAATTCTGCCCGACGCCGGAATTCTACCCGACGCCGGACTTCTTTCCAAGTGACGCCGGAATTCTGCTCGACACCCCGAGTGACGTCGGAACTCTGCTTGTCCTTGTAACTGATACTCATTGTAATCTGATCGTCCTGAATTTAAAGGACGGATCAGCCTCGTGTACTTCAAACGACACTAGTGGAACTATTTCAACTGGGCGTGGCCCCGTGGTTTTTTCCCTTTCCAGGGTTTTCCACGTAAAAATCCTGGTGTTACTATTTCGATTCTGTTTGTGTGCTGAATATACGTACAACGCTGAGACGGAAATATTAAACTCTATCGCCGCGTATATTTGAGTCCGCAACAGTTTGGCGCCGTCTGTGGGAAACAAATCCCACTATCCTAAGCACCACTTTGATGGCCAACAGGCGTAGCAATCGCATCTTGGGAGCCTCCCGCTCCAATTCACATCAATCTCGGGATCAGTCTATGAATCATAGACCCCCAAGTATCCACCTCCTTTCATGCTGGGGGGCAAGACGCTGTGGGAGAAGGAATTTCAGGACCGTCCATTGAAGACCGCATCAGGAAGATGGAGGAGTCTCAGAATGAGATCCTACAACTCCTGCGAGAGACTCGACAACCGGCACTAGCACCACAGGAGGAGGTTCTTCTCCCTCGAGATCCACCACGTGTTGAAGCTGTTCAAATCGAACATCTTCAAGCTGAGATTCCTCTTCCTCCACCCAGGAGGCGTTCGCAGTCACATCAAGATAACGAACTGGCTGATACAGCAAGTTCTACCCATCCTCCGCACACAGGTCGGCAACCTCGTATTCCTTTGGACCTCCCCAAAGAGTTAGCCCAACATCACATTGCTGAGCTCCCTCGCAATACCCTACGCCACGAACTGCGACGATTGGTTCGAGAGGAGTTCCCTACAGGAGGCGTAAGGCAACCTCTTCATCAGTGGGACTTCCAGGAGTCGTCACCCCTGACGGAAGCCATTCTTCAACACCCTATTCCGGCTGGCTTTAAGCTACCGAGCATCGAATCCTACGACGGGACATCCGACCCATATGAGCATATCGATCATTATCGAACAATTATGCATATACAGCGAGCTCCGGATGCACTCCTATGTCAGGTTTTTCCTGCTACACTCAAAGGACAGGCTCGAACGTGGTTCTATTCACTTCCAGCCGGAACGATCCCCACATTCGTCAAATTGGCCAAAGTATTTGTCGAACAGTTCGTAGCCAACCGAAGAATTACTAAGGATTCTTCTCATCTCTCTGGGATCCGTCAGAACGAGGGAGAAACATTAAAAGAATATTTTCAACGGTTTTCCACCGAGGCTCGACAGATTCCGGGAGTGGACCCAGAACTGCTCCGAGGGGTCTTCCTTGGAGGCCTCCATCCTAGCCCCTTTTATTCAGCTCTTATGCGAGATACGGTTCATTCATACGCCGACCTGATTCATCGTGTGGAGGCACAAATCTCCGCAGATGAAGCCATAAATGCTCACAGAAAGCAGTTCGAGCAGACAAATGGGAAGCGCAAAGGTGCTCCTGGGATGGATAATTCTTCCTTACAACGGAAAAAGCAAGGGAATAGCAATCTACCTCCTAGGCCCCCATTACCACAACGAGAACCTCGGCAGGAGAAAGAGTACACTCCGCTCAACACATCTCGAGCAAAGGTGTTAATGGCGATTCAAGATCAGGACAAAGTGAAATGGCCGCATCCTTCAAAGCCAAATACAGGAAATCAAGATCAGTACTGTCACTTTCATCGTAATCGTGGCCACACTACTGAAGCATGTTGGCAACTTAAGGATGAGATTGAAAGACTTGTCCGCCAGGGCTATCTTCGACAGTTTATTGGGAACCCACCTACCCGAGAAGAAGCTCGCCCCACTGGGGGGGCAAAATCAACAACAACAAAGACAACCATTGAATAATATTCAAATGGTTGGTGAGATTGAGTAATGCTGCAACTTGAACCTTTGTGTTAGTAATACTACTTGTCATGTGTCACCATGTATCTCTTCTATGATCAGTATGATGTCATTCTAATGTCCTTAGTATTTCTACCAAGTCGAATGATGTGATTGTCCCTATATGTATCTCTTCTGTTGTACAAGGGAATTATTATCTTACAGTAATAGATATTGTCTCTTTCTTTAAAAAAGAATACAAATGACAATGAAAACTATCGATAAATATGATCTCTTTATCCATGATCTGAGAAATATGCAGTCTTTATTGCTTCTCAATCACTGGAAGATCGATCCCAGGGGGATTCGATCCGGCCTCTTCCATACAGGTTAACATCGTCGAGCAAAGGCTCCGATATACAACCTCGGATAGGTCTCACATCCTTGGTGGATTCTCTCGACCTCTTCCATACAGGTTAACGTCATCGAGCAAAGGCTCCGACATACAACCTCGAATAGGTCTCACATCCTTGGTGGATTCTCTCGACCTCTTCCATACAGGTTAACGTCATCGAGCAAAGGCTCCGACATACAACCTCGGATAGGTCTCACATCCTTGGTGGATTCTCTCGACCTCCTCCATACAGGTTAACGTCGTCGAGCAAAGGCTCCGACATACAACCTCGGATAGGTCTCACATCCTTGGTGGATTCTCTCGACCTCCTCCATACAAGTTAACGTCGTCGAGCAAAGGCTCTGACATACAACCTCGGAAAGGTCTCACATCCTTGGTGGATTCTCTCGACCTTTTTTATACATGTTAACGTCATCAAGCAAGGGCTTTGACCTACAGTCTCAAATATGTCAAAAAGGATGTCTCTCACATTCGTTCAGACTAATAATACATCAAAAGCACAAAGCATGTCTTACAGATGCAAGAACAATTTAGGTCCCTCTAGGGGACAAATCCTCATTTCATATACAATATCATTGGAGTTACATAAATCCAGATTCAGGTGTACATTTATTCTCACTAGAAGTTGAAATTGAAAAGTACATTGGCATCATCCATACAAACTAGTATCATCAAGCAATAAGCAACTTTAACACAGTCAAATATCCTTGGTGGATTTAAGTGACTTCTCCCTTACTGCACGCAAGCATCTCCTACAACTGCTCCTTCAAAGAAAGGACATAACTGGATCATCATCAAATCTCCACTCAGTGTTAGTGTATTGCCAAAATGTTGGCATATCACACTACTTCGGCCCCTTGATCCAGTAATATCTGATGTTGGCACACTTCAGTATGGATGAATATTGCCTTAACACAATGCCACTGGACACCCGCCATCATCGACCCTTCGTCGGATATCTGCCGACGGTCCTTTACTTCATATCAGTCATCATCGGCTTCTCGTTCAACTGCTGATAGCAACACCGTTGAACTCTCTCCTTCTGCTCCCAACTTGGTCGTTGACTGCCAACGGACTTCCACCCGATCGTCCATCATCAACAAACTAACATCGAAATTCTATTCGATGCCGAGCTTCCTCCCGTTGGAGGACTTCTACACGTCGCCAGACCCTCGTCGGACTTCAACTTGACGCTAAACTTCTACCCAACGTCGGACTTCTGCCAGTCGTCGGACCCCCGTCGGATATCTACCCGACGCTGTACTTTTACGTGACGTCGGACTTCTGCCTGTCGTCAGATGTTTGTCAGGCTTCTACCCAACACCAAATTTCTACCCGTCGTGGGACTTCTTCTGGCCGACAGATTTTCGTCGGAGTTCTACCCGACGCCGTACTTCTTCCCGCCACTGAACTTCCACCCGGCCGCTGATCGCCGTCGGACTTCATCCCGACCTTCGTCAGACCACCGCCCGGTCGCGGACCGCCATCGAACTTCAGCCCGACCTTCGTCGGACAACCGCCCGGCCGCTGACCGCCGTCAGACTCCCTCCGACTAAATCTCACCTCCACACGATCTCTTAAAGAAGAGAAACTCTAACTTCTGCGCAAAGGGAGGGGCGCCGAGTCAAGTAGGGAAAGTCACCTACTCAAAAACAGCGGAAGGCCTCAAAATGCCAGAAACTAGAGGAGAGAAGAGAGAAATTTCTATCTCCTGTACAAGAGGAGGGGCGTTGTCTCAAGTAGGGAAAATCACCTACTGAATAACAACGGAATGCCTCAACTGTCAGAAAGCCAGAATGAGAGAAAAAAGAGAGAAAGCCGCTAACTTCTGCGCAAAAGGAGGGGCGCCGAATCAAGTAGGGAAAGTCACCTACTTAGAAACGGCGGAAAGCCTCAGAATGCCAAAAGCTAGAAGGCCAGGAGAGGAGGAAGAGAGGAGCATTTTGACCCCTACCCCAGGGGGTCTATTTATAGGATGAAAAGAGAGGGAGTTATTGAAGAAAAAGGGGGGAAAAATTTAAAAATTGGAGGGAGAAGGCTTCTAGAAGAAATTCCGAATTTTTCTGAATTTTTCGGAATTTTTTCGGAATTTTTTGAAATTTTTTCGGATTTTTTCGGATTTTTGGAATTTTTTATAATCCATGCGGGCCCCACAGCAAAAAAAAAAAAAAAAAAAAAAATTTTTTTTCTAACTGCTGGAGCGCGCCAAGGGGCGCGCCCCTTGCCCGCGCGCCCGCGCGGGCGCCGCCGCCGGCGGCTGCCGGCGGCCGGCCGGCCGGCCGGCCGGTTCGGCCGCCTACGCGTTACCGGGCTCCGATTTTGGGCCCGGACGGTCCAAATTCGACGTTTTTGGGGTCCCCGGACACGTTTTTCGACGTTCCGGATTCAATTTTGACACTTTCGGAGCTCAACGAGGCCTCTACAATCAAGTTTGAGCAAAATAATATCTTTTGGAACGCAATTTTTCGCAATTCGGCAAATGTAAAATGTCAGAACAAGTATTTTCGGACTCCTGGAGCTTCGACGTCCGAAAATAGGGGGGCAACTGATACGTCATCGAAAAATTATCTTGATCGGGCACGAATCTCGAGGAAAAACTCAAGTTGGAAACTTCAAAAATTAATTCAGAGACCGTTTAAACTCCGATTTCAGCAAGCTTATAGTCGAACTGAGCGTCTCGGAAATGCGAACCCAACGACACCAAATTCGACTCAATCCGAGCCCAAATGAGTCCAAATCAAGTATCCGAAGCACTGTTGGAAGCATCGAACAGCAATTTGAGTTACCAAACGGTCTCCGATTTTGACGAGCTTATAGTCGAATCGAGCGTCTCGACGAGACAAATCCAACGAGCCCAAGATCGCAGAATTCTGATATCATTAAGACCTTCCAATGCTTGATAAACGGTTCACGATCAAGGGATTCAATATCGGCCGTTCATCCGGATCACTCCTTATTTGCCCATGATCCCTCATCTATTTACGGGCTATGCCACTCCAGAAAAACTATAAATAGCCCCTCATTTCTCTTAAGAGGGGACCCAAGCCAAGAAGAGAAGAAGAGAAGAAAGAGAAGAAGAAGAGGAGAGAAGTCTAGGAGGGAATAACTCCTCCTCGACCACCGCCGGAACACTGCCGGAACTCCGCCGGAACACTGCCGGAACACCACCAAAGCACCACCAGGCGCCGGAGGGACGCCGGAGCTCTGCCCGACACGAGAGCAACGTCGGAATTCTGCCCGACGCCGGAATTCTACCCGACGCCGGACTTCTTTCCAAGTGACGCCGGAATTCTGCTCGACACCCCGAGTGACGTCGGAACTCTGCTTGTCCTTGTAACTGATACTCATTGTAATCTGATCGTCCTGAATTTAAAGGACGGATCAGCCTCGTGTACTTCAAACGACACTAGTGGAACTATTTCAACTGGGCGTGGCCCCGTGGTTTTTTCCCTTTCCAGGGTTTTCCACGTAAAAATCCTGGTGTTACTATTTCGATTCTGTTTGTGTGCTGAATATACGTACAACGCTGAGACGGAAATATTAAACTCTATCGCCGCGTATATTTGAGTCCGCAACAATTATATATAGCGTAAATATAGAAATTTTGAAGTCCTTTCTTAGACATATATATATATAGGCTTATTTTTATATGTTAATATTCTTGATGTATGTGAATAAGAAACCCTTTTGTCCTAAATCCTATATAATTTAATTATTGTCAAATGTCCACAAATAGGTTAGGAGAAAAGCACATAAATGATTTTCTTTTCTCCTTTCGAGTCAACAAGAACCTAGCTCAACAACATATGTTGAGCCTGACTTTGGTACCGATTTTAGTGTTCGTGCCTAGCCTTGTTTAGAACTTTAAACAAGCATCAACATTTTTTATCAAGATTTTCTACGGGTATCAAAATTTGACCCGATCGGATCCGATCTGGAAAATTCTGGGTTTGGGTCAACCCGTTTGCCATACGGGTCAGGTTAGGTTCAAGATTCTGACCCGTTTATAAAATCGGGCCGGGTTCGAATTGACCTAGAAATCCGAAATCAACCCGGGTTGACCCGCCAGTCACCTCGCGTCCGGACCCAGCACAGTACAACCCCGCACGGTAACCTGCACAAGTCTGGTCCAGGTTAGAATTCCTGACCCATTTCCAAAACTGAGCCGGATTAGGGTCAAGCCGTTTAGACCCCGGTCAATTCGGGTTGGACCCGAAACCGACACGCTGACCCATTTTGATACCCCTAAGATTTTCTGATTGAACCAACAATGACTGTTGATGAATCCTACGCTCCTAGTAGTAGGTTACAAAATCATTTATCAGTCTTTTTTTTATAAGTATCTGTCCTTTTAGAAAGAGAATCAGCCTATAAATTCAAAGTCTGATTTTCATACGTAATTATTTCTTTTATTTGTTCTGCAATTATTCAGGGAATATCATTGGTCAATATAAGTTACAAAATTTTAAATTTAGTAATTATTTATGTCTACATAATATAAAGAGGAAAACCATGTAGACAATGTTAAGAGAACAGGTTAAACAATTCTATTTTATAATTAAGATGATGGGCAAATCAATTATTCAACACAATTTTAAAGTCCCATAGTTATTAAAAAATTGAAAATGCTTGCCGGACTCAGCATGTGAGTTTGAAATTTCAGAAGAAATGTCCATTTGTTGCCCAATTTAATAGAACAAATAGACAGTTTTCTTTATCTATTTGTTTAAATATACTCAATTTATTGGAGTGGGACGAATATTTAATATTTTTTATGATAGTCTACGCTACCAACTCTTATAACAATGCTTTATACTTCTATGTTTATTAGCTGTGTTAAGTAAAAAAAAAGAAATATTTTATTAAATATTTAAAAAATAGTGCTTGATGTTCAATTTATTAATTTACGTAAAAGTCGTATATATTTTGAAGAAATATATTCTTTTTTTTTAATTCGTGGAGGGGCCTACGCGTTAATATAAAAAGGGAGTTATATGTCCTTAAAAATTCATAAGCTCACCGAAAAATACAGTTTTTGAAATAAAACCTAAGAGCTATTGGATCTATCTAATACAATTAAACAAGAAAATAAACAAACAACTCAAAGCCCGCCCAAAGGACAAAACCAACCAAAGGAGCAGCAACCTGCATCCAGCAAATCCAAGGAGAGCCACAACAAGCAAGAAAATGAACTTGCAAAAAACAAAGGATAGAAACAGGCTAAAGCAGAAAAATGACTAAAACTATATTACCATCAGAACCACACAAAGCAGGAGCCCCGAAGAAGCCAATGATCGAGCTAAACCATCCAACAGAGAAAAGCAAGTCACTCGACCAACCAGGTCAAAGGCCAACAACTGACAAAACACATGCAACAGAAGAAAAGCCACCTACGACAGCCACACTTAGCACATGAGAAAAGGTCGAGAGACCAAAAACTAGAGAAAACACCAAATTACTTTTTTTTTATTTCCGCCTCCGACGTTTATCATCACCATGAGTAAAAAACTTTTTGAACAATTCGACTCACATTTAGACTATACATCTCATGAAAGGCATCATCCAGACCATCTAAATCATCCCCATCATCCCCACATGGTGAGGAGAAATGCCCATCTAGCCAATCTGATTGATCCTCACAAGTTAAATTGGAAGCTAATTGATATTTCAAATCATTAGAAGAGATAAGCTTAATCGGAACGTCAACAAACAGCTCATTCCCAATACAAGCAGTCGAGTGAACAATTGGATCATTTATGACAAGCTCAACCACCTTATTAAGATTGAGGGGTTGAACACCCAAATTAACCAAAGCAACGTCAATCTCAATAGGGACATCAGAAACCAAACCAACCGACTGACTAGAAGCATCACAACCAACAAGTTCCAAAGAACCAGAAAAGCCACCAGAATCTGGAATGGGAGACACAGTTGGGCTCATAATCAAATTAATCATACAAGCTTCATGATTCAAAGCCTCAAAAATACCCTCATTATTGACACATGAGGTAGCCAAAGGGCAATTAGAGATCAACGGAGGAACTCCCACCACAACTGGATCAACCAGAACCCCCAAGACAACAACCTCATAATCAACAGCCAAAATATCATGAGCAGTAACAACCACACCAGAACCACCACCATTACACCCATTAACGAGCAGTTCATTAATAGAGAAAATAAGGCATAAAGAATGGGTAGGATTATCCAGATTATCAGTGCCAGCAACAACATTACCATCTAAAACAACCATTTCTAATACAACAGTAGCATTCCTAATAACATTCCCCTTAGAGGTAGAAGGATTAGGAGTAATAGGCAGTACAATCGACGGGACAAAAGATTGGGTGCGACATTCACCCTTAATATGAGCAATGCATTTACAAGAAACACAAAATTACGAAAAGTTCTCCATCTCAATCATCTGAATGTACCCCAAATTTTTAGGTCCTAGCCAGACTTTGTCCGTATACTTTTTGGTAATGTCAAGCTCAACTAAGACACACGCAAGGGAGGGCTGAGAGCCCACAGAGGTGGCATTGTCAACTTTTAATGGTCAACCAAACAAAGAACCCAAAGCATGAAAGATCCTTGGAGAAAACAGCTGAGGCCTTAGATTTGAGAAGGAAATACAAATGGGAATCACAGGGGACTCAAAACTCATATCAAGAGAAGGGAACCATTTGGTTAACTTCACGAAGCAGTTATTTACAAAATAGGATCTATGACAAAAAAACTCTGCTATAATCTAGATCATTCACCTACTTAACCACAACAAGAGATGGATCGAGCAATGTCACAGAAAACTTAGCAATCATCTTTAGGTTAAAGATGAACTTGTGAATAGAATCCAAACTAGGACGGCGAGAAGGAAAGAAGCCAACCAGAGCATATTGAATCGGAGCCGCAAGCCCAAGTATCTCTTCTTCCAAGATCCACAAAGACGGTAAACCACAGAAGGAAGACGGTTTGAGCTCAGGAAAGCAAACATTCGAGGAAGAACCAGCAAGAACATCAACGAAAGAGCGCGATTCAAAAGATCCATCCAAAAAACTTGGATCACCAAATCGATTCACCACCATTCAGGCCGCGAACGGCTGGAGTTGGACGAATCGACAAGCCAAATAAAGAAAGTACGAAAAACCGATACAAAAAAGGAGAAAATGGAGAGAGACTTCCCTAAGTCACCAACAGGCAGCAGCAAGCCGTCAGGAAGAGAGACCCTGGAGCGGTGGGAGAAACCCTAGCAGACGAGTTTAAAGGACACTTGAAGAAATATAATCTTCAATGTTCAAATGGGCTCAATAAATAGTAAATGCTGATTAACCAAAATGAATCAATTTAGTTAAGCCTTATGATCGGGAAAAGTTGGGTCACATTATGTGATGAAAATTTGATCATAATAAATTATAAAATATTAAGATAAATAAAATTGAAAAATAATAATTTTTTATGTATTGCACTAATTTTAAAATAAATTTATAATTTTAAAAATCAATACAGATATTCACACATTTTCTCTCATTAAGGTCATAAATTTATGTTTAATGATAACTCAAATTAATTTTTGGAAGATGACTCGACCACTTGTAACAAAGATAGCACGATAGAAAAACTTATTTTTCCAATTCAATTTCCAGCAAATTTAAATATAATGGTAACTCCGGCGGAAGTTCCGATGTGGTTTCCGATTTTTTTACAAAGACGTTTATAGCTGTAATTCTCTGCTGATTCATTAGCCAAAAACTCTTCCCTATACGCCTTTTAACACGCAGCTCATCTTGAACTGTTGGTTGGGGGCTTTGGCCTCTAACTAAGAGGTCTTGGTTTCAAAACTTACATTTCTGATGGGTGTGTGAGTTTACCTTAATGGCTCAAATGTCCAAAAAAAAAAAAGCCCTTTTAACAGGGATAAATTTTCATCGGAAAAAAAAATTAATTTTTTGAGCGGAATCTAGCACATTTCTGACGAAATTTATATTCCACAGGAGATGCTTAAGATTCCTATAGTATAGGTTAATCTGCAGGACTAATGAACTCCGTTAAAATTAAGGAATGATTGTTAGAGTTGACCACATAGCTTATTTTCCTTGCGATACAAATGATGATATCATTTTCAATAATAAAATACAAAACTTCGTGATAGAGATTCCATGGCAAAGTCAATAACCAACTAATATTTTAAAAAAAATATCTTTTAGGAAACAAGCGAAAATAAATAAATATTTAATTAATTAAAACGATATATAACAAAATATTCCAATTTGATTATTTCTAAAGATCAATCAACTTATAAGTTAGGTTGGGAATCTTTCGAATTTTGATTTGTTGGATTTTATTAAGATTTTGTTTGGGACAATTTTCTTAATGCTTATTAAAACAAATTTTTATTTAAAAAAAATCTTGAACTAAAATTTTTGGTGCTAGAAAGCTGCTTTAGAAAGCAGTAAGAAAGTTGTCCCAAACGAAGCTTTGGAATAGGTTTTTGCCAATGCTTTTTCATTGTTTTCATGAATTTTTTGTACAAAAAAGGCTACTGCAAAGAGCAATAAGAAAGGTGTTCCAAACAAAATCTAAATTATAAATCAAACTTCCACGGATATTTTTATAGCTCGACCAGTGGAACCCCATTTTCTTATCATTGAATTTTGCAATTATAATAATCGTTGCATTCTGGAATATTCACGGCGGTAGAGAAATATAAAATTTAGTGTCTTAGCTTTATACGAAAATCCAGCACGCAATCAAATAAAAGAGAATGTGTAGCATTTATAAGAGACATCAAAATTTTTACGTGGAGAATCATAAAAAGGGGAAAAACTGCGGGGCCCTAGCCCAGTTTGAATGAATCTGCTAGTATTTGCAGTTGATTACAAATGAGACCCTTTATTAGAGGGAAGGCCTTAGCTTGATGTAACAAATATACATTGTATAGAATGCATTACATGGTGGGAATAGGAAGAATCGTTATTGATATGCTCGTTTGGTCGGATGGACCACAGTCGGTGGGCGACGGAGGTCAGAAAGACCATAGTCGGGTGAAGGTGGGTGAAAGGACTGTTGTCGGCGGGCGACAAAGGTTGGAAAGACTGTTGTATGGCAATAGAGGTCAAAAGGACTGTAGTCGGCAGGCGATGGAGGTCGGAAAGATCGTTATCTTGAGACGAAGGTCGGAAGGACCGTAGTCGACAGGCGACGAAGGTTGGAAAGATCGTAGTCTTGCGATAGAGGTTGGAAGGACCGTTGTTGGCAGGTGACAGAGGTCTTAAAAACCATTATCTAGCGACAGAGGTCGGAAGGACAGTTGTCGGGTGAAAATCCTAGAATAATTGGAAGCCGGGTGGAAGTCTGGCGTCAATTAGTGGCCGACTATAAGTCTGATGTCAGTAGGCGGCCGAGTATAAGTCCAGTGTCAGTTGGTGGCCGGGCAGAAGTAGAGCGTTAGTTGGTGGCCGGGCAGAAATTCGACGTCAGTTGGTGGCCGAGCAGAAATCCGGCGATAGTTGGTAGCCGGGCAGAAATCTGGAGACAGTCGGTGGTCGGGCTGAAGCCCGACGATGGTCGAGGAGGAGTCTGGTGGCAAGTGAACTCTATTCCTTCTCTTTTTTTTCTTCTTGCTTAGGTCGCCTTGCTTCCCCTCTTTTCCATGAGGAATGATGGGTCTATTTATAATTTTCTTAGAGTGGCATGGCCAGTAAATAGAAGGAAGATCAAGGGTAAATTGAGAGTGGTTTGAATGAACATCCAATGTTGAATCCCTTAATCATGGACTATTTATTGGGATTTGAATGTCTTAAGGATATCAGAATTTGACGATCTTGGGCTCGTTAGATTTGTCTCGTCAAGCCTCTCGATTCGACTATAAGCATGCCACGTTTGGAAACAGTTTGGTAATCCAAATTATGGTTTAAACCTTCCAAATGAGCTTTGAGTCTTCGATTTGGACCCATTCAAGCTTTGATTGAGTCGTGTCGTTGGATTGGTCTTTTCGAGACGTTTAGTTCGATTGTAAGTTTGTTGAAATCGGAGTTCAAATGGTCCCAGATTTAATTTCAGAAGTTTCCAACTTGATTTTGCATTAAGTTCCGTGCCTGATCAAGATAATTTTTTGAGGATATATCAATAATGTTTATTTACATGTATGAAATTATATTATTACATTATTAATGCTTTGTCATTTAGATGAAAAAAATGTTAGGATAAACCGATAAATTATACTAAAAATTGTTCAATTTATTTATAACTTGATTATTAACATCTAAAAATGACAAAAATTCATTATGTTTTAATTTTTTATGATAAACTAATTTTCATTTAATTTTATTTTAATATCTGTAAAAAATTAAATAATATTATAGTAAAAAACTAATAAATAAATCCATTCTTTGATTTGTAAATTTAAAATTATTCAATTAAAATTTATATTATATTTATTTTAAAAAACTTAAAAATTTATAAAATCTATCAATACTAAATTTAATTTATAATATATTGACCTAAATTTTTTTCTCTTATCTTAATTGACAAAACTCAATCCCACACCAACGTGCCAAAGTGCAAACTCTAATTTTGGGGCCTGAAAGTGTACAGCCCCAAATGATCAGAATTTCCTTATATTTTAAAATAAATTGGGTAAAAATATCCTAACTAAAATTTAAAAATAAATTCCAAAACTCTTAATTTTCTTATATGAGTGCAAATAAAAAATTAATCAACTGGTACTTAAAAAAAATTATCTTTAATTTTTATAAAGCTCTTATTTGGTTTATATGCAATAAAAAACTATCTTCTAACAATAATTATCTTATACTTTTCTAAAAATTTACATCATGAACCTTTGGGATTGCTGGACCTCAAAAGGCTAAAGGTGGCGTTGCAAATAATAAAATTGTACGTTCATTAGACCAAAATAGTAAATACGTCAGAGTCCAACTCGGCGGCTTTCTAAGAGCATCTTTAAATACTTGACCGTTATCGTGCTATGAACTAAAATCAAAGAACAAAACAAAAATTACAATAAAATAATCATAAGTTATATAGATATATTTTATGATTTAATGGTTAATAAGCTGACTTTATTTTTTTTTATTGATTTTAGAAAAGATGCCATCTTTAAATTGAAAGTTAAAGCAATTAAAATAAAATTAATTATAGTTACTTTCTCATTAGAATAAAACAGCTCGTATTTATGGAATATTAAAATACAAATAATAAGTTTGAAAATTGGGCATAAATCAAAACACAGCTAAATAATTTAATTTCTTACCTTTTTCTTAACTTATAATTTTTTTTTTTCATCTACCAAATAATTTAGCGATGCTTAAGGCTTAAATAGATATCAAATGGTTTAATTTATCATGATTTGATTATATCTCAACCAAATAACTCTTTTAAACCTTAAACTTCACAGGATGTACTCTTGATCCTAGAGGAAAATTCACGATTTTTGACGAGATTTTCAGCGGAAGCAGGACGGCTGGAGTTTCCATCGACAGTTATCAATGGTTTTGTTTCGGCGGAAAGACTGTCAGTAACTTCTTTTTGCGACACTCTTAATCTACTAGTATTTTCTTCAGATTAATCGTTGGAAATTCGTCGAAGTAATTTCGAATTTACACATCAAAAAATTTCCCCACCAAACTTTTAACAGAGAATGATTTTATTTTTCTAGCAGAAATGGCCGCCAAAAAACTAAAATTTCATATAGTGTTGACAAAATGTTTTAGATTATAATATTTTGATTAAATTTTTTTCCAAATGAAACTTACATTTAAAAAAAAAAAATAGAAGAATATAACAAATAAATAAAAATAATTTGATAATTTCAATTTTTATCTTGATAGCGTGAGCTAATTTTCTTTCCTTCAACTAACCGTTGGCACCTACTAGCTAATCGTTGTCAAGTATGACAGGCAATACTTCGTTGGCTGATTGGCTTGTGGAAAGCAACAAATAATTGGAAAATAAACGGCTAAAGGCACTAACACTCCTTAAATTACTCTTTAATGAGAAAACAAACATATATTATTTTTTTGTCACTCCTTAAATTACTCCTTGATTATATTCCTAAATCACTCCTTAAATTACTCCTTTAACTAACACCCCCGGATAGCCTTGGCTAGCTGGCAACCTTGGTGGTGCATTCTCTCGTTCTGATTGGTGGCCTTTGTTTGGGATGTGGGGTGATGCTTGTTTTATTTGAGCTATCATTTGTGTGGGTTGTGGCTTGCTGCCTCCAATGGATGGTCCTTACCTGACTTCTGGGTAGTTGCAGAAAGTCTTATGCCAATTCCTGAGTCCGACTGGCTTCTTCGCCTTCTTCACTGGTTCTTCGTGATTCTTACGACCTTCATAATATTTTATTTTAGCACCTTTTCCTTTTAAGGTTGCTTTCTTGAATATATATATATAATCATTAAAAATTTTATGTAAAAAATATTCTAATACCAATTATATCAACATAGATTAAAAAAATTATTGAATTTAAATTGATATTAATGTTATATATGTTGAATTTATATTGTATTAATCTCAAAATAAATCCAACAATATTTAAATGTATTTTGAAAAAAAATTATTAAGACATGCAGACATAATTTTTATTTATAACTGTCACAAGATATTGTTATTTTATAAATATAGAAATTATTTGTCTTATCAAGATAGATTTTTATGTAATATACATGATGTAATTATCTGGAAAAGGCTTCCTCCATTAATCAGATGAATATTATAAAAACTATTCTCTCCACCTCCTAAGTTAGCAATAAATAAATTAAATTTAGTTAACGAATATTTTATCAAAGCCCTTTTTTTTAATTGAATAATGTGAAGATATTTTTTAGAATTTCGTCTAAATTATAAAATATGTCCTAAACTAATTTATTAAGTTTCTTATAAAATTTGAGACGTATTTGCGCCTTAAATAAGCCTAATTAACTATTTATTAGATCAAAATTTATGATCTATTTACTTGATATATAAATAAGTTTAAAAATTTAAGTGAAAATTCATATAATTTATTAAATATTATTTATAATATTTGATGAGTATCAAATACTACCAAAAAATAATTTAATTTATATGTTTAATTATTTATATGATATTTTTATCATATTTATACCATATATATATATATATATATATATATATATATATATATATATATATATATATATATATATATAGAGTTTAATATGAAGAATATGAGAAAAAATAATATAATTATTAAGCTATTAAATAATTAATTAAATTATTCTTTAAATAAGAATTTTAAGAAACTCTAAAAAACCAAGTGTGCAATTTTAAACAATTATAAATATATTCACGGCCTTAAATGAATAAATAGCTTGTATATAAATTTATTTATTTGTATCCAAGCTTGAAATTTTATTTAAATTATTTTAATCATTAAATAAATAAATACAATCAAATTTTATATTAATAAGCTGATTAGTGTTTGCCAATTTGCTTATGACCCATTATTTTCTGGACCTTTCAAGCAAATTATTAAAGTTATCTTCTAGAAAATTTTCACTATAATATTAATCATAATACACATTTGGCTCATCATATGACCTTCATTTGTCCCTTGTCCAACAGTTCTATCTATGGGCGGCCGAAGGGTCACATCATATGAAATGATTAATTTTTAATATATATATATATAGTTTTAATTTTTAAAAATTGTTATGGTGGGAAACTTATAATATAGTTAGTAATATGTGATAGCTTTAAGAAAAAAATATTTGATTTAAGAAAATATATATATTTATAATATTCATAACAGCTTCTAAAAAAAACTAATATTCTGAAAGAAGCTTCAAAGTCACCTTTATAAAATACTATAATTATCCCAAGCATATCCTTAGGTTTCATTTTGGACCATTTTCGTATTGATTTACAAAGTAAATTTTTAATAAAAAAAATTTATTTTTATACTAAAAGCTACTTTAAGAAAGTCATTCCAAACTAAAGTTTCGTTTGGGACGGTTTTTTTATTGCTTCTTAAAACAGGGTTTTAGTATAAAAATTTAAAATTTTTGTATTAAAACTCTGTTTTAAGAAGCAATAAAAAAGCCGTCTCAAATGAAGCCTAAGATTTTATTTGGGACGACTTTCTTACTACTTCTTAAAGCAGTTTTTTAGTATAAAAATTTTAATTTTTATACTAAAAAGCTACTTTAAGAAGCAGTAAGAAAGCTGCCTCAAACAAGAGAAATTATTCTGTCCGGATTCCGGATGTAGAGCTACCTCCGGACGCCAGTAGAATAGTTACGCGTGTTATGCTTACGTGGACGTCCACTTACGGCCCGATATTAATTTAACTGTCTTGTCAGCCCGACCGGAGGAGGACACCCGCCCACCCGAACCCGAAATAAATGTTAAAAAATAAAATGGCGGAAAATTTTCACATTTCCGCCTGTTCAGTTTCGAATTTCTGCCATTCGCAATTCTCCGGCATCATACTCTGCTCAAATGGAGAAGAAACAAACGGTGGAGAAGAAACAAATGAAGCAGAAACAAATGGAGGAGTCACCTGGGAAAAAAGGTTTATTTTTTTCTATTCTCTGCTTTTTTATTGCGTACAACAGTAGGTTGTTTTAGGGCATTCTTTGCATTTTTATTGCGTAGAACAGATTAATATTTTTATACGCAGAAAAAAATGTATTTACCCTAACATTCTAACATTTTAATATAATTACTATAGAACTTAAAACCATAAAAACCAAAGAAAATATTACGATAGGGAAGGAAGAATATTTATTTCTTATATTATCGTGCTTTAAATGTAAATAATGCGTGTTTTCTGCCTATCTTCTGCGTATATTCCTTCTGCAAATTTTTTATGAGTGATTTATTCGTAAATCTGCGTATTTAATGCGTATTTAATGCGTATATACTACGTATATAATGAGTATTTAATCCGTACCATATGCGTATTATATGCGTAATATTTGCGTATGTACTGCGTATATAATGCGTATGATATGCGTATTTGATGCGTATTTAGTGCGTGCCATATGCGTATCTTATTTCAATTTTTTTCTTCATTTTCACAGATTTACGTACGTCCCATCTCTTATCGTTGCTACGTTTCAACTTTTCGAACAATCTGCGATAAATTTGCTGAGATAATTCCTCTGGAAGTTGAGGACAAATTGAAGAGATTAAATATCTACCAATTTCTTCAATTTCCTGCATTCGAGCAAAATGCCCCACTTATTTATCAGCTGATGACAATGTGGGATATTTCGAAAGAATGTTTTATGATAAAGGGTCAGGTTATACCTTTTTCTGTTGATGAAGTCGCCCTACTCACTGGTCTGCCAAACAGAGGTGCAGAGATTTCCTGGCTTAACTTGCCACCAGTTGGAGTCACCTCAAAAGATATAAAGCTGGAAATGCTAGAGTTGAACAGACATAGCCCTCCGGAGACTATGTTCAAAACATTTATTTTGTATTTATGTTCAAATTTATTTTTCCAACTTAGTAATTTTAGAACCCCTAGATTTTTACATACAATATCAAATAATGTTGATGAGTTCTTATCAATTAACTGGGCATGGGCCATTAGGGAATGTTTGGTTGAAGAGTTTAATAATGTATCTACGAAGATTTCAAACAACAAGCCAGCTGGTTACATCAGTGGTTTTGTGCCTTTGCTAATTGTGAGTGCTAATATCATTCTAATTTAACGTTTAATTTGACTAATTTATTTGCTAAAATTAATTTTGATCTTATGCAGGTTTGGTTCATGGAGCACACTTCCATTCATTCCCCTATGACCCTGACAAAAGGCCCCGTTTTCTTCGATGGCCCGATGACATTGTATATAATACTGAGAAGACCACCAAGTTATTTGTTAATTTAAAGAAACGACAGGTACCTATGCAGATATGTCATGAAGAAAATTAATTATTAGTTGAGACATGTGATTTACTAACAATTTATTTTTTCACAGATTTTTGGTTACATCCAGGGAGTTACCCAGGAGGAAGCTAATCTACTGGGCATCCAGAAATATCCACCAAGCCATCATTCTCCCGACCACACTTCCACTCCTGAACAGCTTATCCGCCCCCCCCCCCCCCCCCAATCTGCCTAGCAACCCCAACCCCAATCTCCCCAGCAACCCCAAACCGAAACCCCATCATCCTATCTTCAAGATAAAATAATGAAAATAGTTCAGGAGACCTGTGCTGAACTATTCCATGAATTTGAAGATAGGATGAACAAGAAGGTTCAGGAAATAGTACAGAGAGTGGATTTAATTAAATACAAGATGAACAGCATTACTCACGGTAAGGCCTACCCTGAGCAACATCCTGCTCCCTCCTCCTCATCATGCAAGCAGCCAGTGGAAAAAAAAATATATCTTCAGAACATACAAAGACTCAAGGCTCAGCCAAGGAGGAGAACAAAGCCGATGAAGAGAGTATTATAAAAATTCAAAGAGTATACAAGAAGCAGAAATTAAATTCAGAGGGTGTAAAAGAACCATCCCCAAAAGAAGAAATCCAAAAAGAACCATCCCAGAAAGAACCTTCCCAAAAACAACCATCCCAAAAAGAACCTTCCTAACCAGAACCATCCCAAAACAAACCAATCCCAGAAGAACCAGTCCCAAAAGAACTATCCCAAATAGAACCAATCATGGTTGAGGAAGTTATAATAACTCCTACCCCTGCACCTGAAAAATTGGAGTACATTGGCATAGAGATGTTGAGTTCTGAGAAGAGACAATTTCTGAATGAAAGAATTAGGATTTTTACTGACATGTACAGATTCTCACTATGCCATAACTGCATTTCTGATTTTGTTGTTATGCGTATGTCATGCGTATAGTATGCGTAATGATTGCGTATTAGATGCGTATTGTATGCGTAATGATTGCGTATTAGATGCGTATTATGTGCGTAATGATTGCGTATGAGATGCGTATTGTGTGCGTAATTACTGCTTATTTGATGCGTATATAATGTGTAATTATTGCTTATTAACTGTGTAAGTACTGCTTATTTTTTGCAGGAGTGATACAATATTTTCTGCTGGGAACATAGTAATTTCTCGACGGAGCCTTGACGAAATATTATCCGATAGTTACCTTGACAATGATCATGTAGATTCCTTCGCCATTTTATTACATGAGATGAGTAATCTTTGGCCGGAGAAGTACCATAAATTTCTATACATCTCGCCAATGTATTGGGTTAGTATGCATGCATCATTTATATATAATAATTTTAGCTGTTTTAGTTTTAATTTCTTATATTTAATTTCTGCAGCATTACAAGCAGAAGGATCGAAATTCAAAATTATTTATCGATCACATAAATTCTAATTCTGTGAAGTCAAGCGAAATTCTACTTCATCCTATTATTGACGGTTCTCACTGGACCCTTATTGTTGGGTTTCTGAATGAAGAAAAGTGGGAATTTTACGATTCTGTGCCCAACCCCATCCATAAAAATATTGCTCAAAAGATAGTAAGTATCCAATCAACTACTTAAAGTTTCTAATTTAACAGTGAACTAAATTCTGTTCGATATTTTGTTCAGATTAGAAGCCTGTATAGGGACTTGAAAAAAGCTTTTCCAAATGACATCAAAAGTGGAAGTTTAAGAGTATGAAGGGCGCGCCAACGCAGACGAACAATGTGGATTGTGGAATATTTGTTTGCAAATACATGGAAAATATTATTCTTCAAAACAACACGAACTGGACTGAAAGTAAAGATTGGCAGGCTAATATGCCAAAATATAGGGCTGAATTTGCATACGCATTGTTATGTGCATCATTAAAATGAACAATTAACTCTTTTCATGGTCTGTAATTATATATATTTTTGTGCATATATTCATTTGTATATTATAATGGCTATTCTTTTTGTGCCTCCCAAAATTAACTCATATTTCCAAAAAACAAAACTTTCATTTTTATGGTATTTATAAATACGCATTACGTACGCAGTCGGTACGCGGCTCCGACGCACTATGTACGCACAATGTACGCAGAAACCCTCAACTTGCAAATTTAAATTTAACATATTTTTTCGAATAAAGCCTTTTGTCTCATGGAAATAGAATAAAAAAACTTTACATAAGCACGTTTATAAAAAATACGCATGAAATACGCATTCGGTATGCTTTAGATGCGCAACGTGTACGCACCATGTACGCAGTCATTTTCTTCTTGCAATTTTGAATTTAATCAATTTAATCAAATAAGTGAATGATGCATAATGCCTCACATTATTAATCATTTAAAAATATTATTTATAATGTTTGTTGAGTATTTACGGAATGTGATTTGAGGTTTCCTTAAGGTTTGACACAAATCTTTGGGAAGTGCATGATGTTATATAGGCAATAGTCCTAGGGAATAGGGAAATGGGTTGAGGGTTTAGTTTTATAGAGTCATGAAGGCTTAGCGGTTTGTGATGCGTCATGAATCATTGTTTACAATACATAATAACATAATTACCTTTTGTCTCATGGAAATAGAATAAAAAAACTTTACATAAGCACGTTTATAAAAAATACGCATGAAATACGCATTCGGTACGCTTTAGATGCGCAACGTGTACGCACCATGTACGTAGTCATTTTCTTCTTGCAATTTTAAATTTAATCAATTTAATCAAATAAGTGAATGATGCATAATGCCTCACATTATTAATCATTTAAAAATATTATTTACAATATTTTGTTGAGTGTTTACGGAATGTGATTTGAGGTTTCCTTAAGGTTTGACACAAATCTTTGGGAAGTGCATGATGTTATGTAGGCAATAGTCCTAGGGAATAGGGAAATGGGTTGAGGGTTTAGTTTTATAGAGTCATGAAGGCTTAGCGGTTTGTGATGCGTCATAAATCATTGTTTCATGAAAATAGAACAAAAAATCTTTACATAAGCACGTTTATAAAAAATACGCATGAAATACGCAGCTTGTACGCACGGTGTCCGCACAATGTACGCAGTCATTTTCTTCGTGGAACAATTTTCTTCCTTTGAGGCATTACGCAGTCAATACGCATACGGAACGCAGTTCACACGCAATATATACTCAATATATACGCATTGGAAATATATTTAATTAATGAATTAATGAGACAATATCATTACTTCATATAAATATTATAATTACAAATTAAAAGAACATAATAATTACAAGAGAACCTATGTACAATCTATGAAAAAAATTCAAACAAAGAAATATTAGAGGTAGGGATCAAGCAGATCTCGGTGTAAACATGATTATGCATACAGAAGTAATGCAGCCTCAGACAGAAGGAAAGTTTTTTCACTTCAGAACTAAGTCTAATGCTGCTGTTAATTGGTGAATATTTTGAGGATAAGGGTTAACTATTTTTGTTATTCTTACGATCTCGCAATCAACTTAGTTAATCCTCATCCTCAAAACATTCACGAACCAACCGCAGCCTTAAACCTGAAGTAAAAAAACTTACCTTCGGTCTAGGCTGCATTACTTCTGTTTGCATAATCATGAGTATGAGTAAGCCAAGCGTTCCCGTCTTCCTTATATAGGGAAAATTACACTATTGAAGAACAGTAAGGAATAAAACGTCAGTAAATGCTCATTAAAATTCAAGCAACCCTCCCAACCAAATCTGCCACGCGTCAGTCCATTGCTAACTAAAATTATTGCTCATGTCACGGCCCCCACATTGAGATTATAACCATATCTGCCATGCGTCAGTCCATTACTAACAAAAATTATTGCTCATGTCACGGGCCCCCACATTGAGATTACTTAAATTGCTCAATACAGTAGAAAAAAAAAGTAAATATTTATTCAAGTTACTCATACAATACGCAATCAGTACGCATACAATACGCAATCAGTACGCATTCAGTACGCACAAAGCACGCATTCAATATGCACAAAGTACGCATTCAATACGCAATAAATACGCATTCAATGCGCACGAAGCACGCAATAAATACGCACTAAGTACGCATGTCGTACGCACACATGTACGCATTCAATACGCCTACAGTACACATTCAATACATTTATTTCTCTGAATAAACTTATTACATTTATTTCTCTGATTTAATGATATCCATCATCATCTTCAGGTACCTAGCTGATGGTTTTTTTGAGGGTACACCTTTTATGTATTCCTCTGTGAAGCATTCCAGAATGCTTGTGAAATTACGCTGTTTTCGCTTTACTGATGCCTGAGTGGACGGTATGCTGGTATTGAATTCCTCGGTGAAGCACTCGGGCATGCTTGTGAAACTACACTGCTTTACTGATGCCTGACTGGACGGCATGCTGGATATGAATTCTTCGGTGAAGCAGTCGGATGCGCTCGTGAAAGTACACTGCTTTATGATGCCTGACTGGACGGTATGCTGGATATGAATTCATCAGTGAAGCGCTCTGGCATTCTTGTGAAATTACACTCTGATGGCTGACTTGGTTGTAGGCCATTCATGAATTCATCGGCCCAGCACTCTGGCATGCTTGTGAAATTACACTCTGATGGCTGACTGGACTGTACGCCATTTATGAATTCCTCGGTGAAGCACTCTTGAATGCTTGTGAAATTACACTCTGATGGCAGACTTGGCTGTAGGCCATTTGTGTTTTTCTTCACGGATGGTTTCTCTGTTAATGAAATTATTTAGAATATGTCATAATATACACAAAATAAATGTCAGTAAGTGAAATCATACTCTTCGTCTTGTTTTCCCAGTGGCTTTTCAGCCTAGCATTCGATATGCCTTTAGGCCTACGCTTTACAGGATCTTTCAGTTTTACAATGCCACACTGTGCAAACTTGTTCTTTCTCTTCCCATAAACAATCAAATCGATATTTTTGAACATATCCTTCATCACAGACAACATGTATTTTTCAGCCTCCTCATTCAGCTGCGCTCGTGTGCTCATTTCATATGCAAACCTGCTGATATGATTTCTGAATATGAATCCACTACTAGCTTCAGAATTATTCTGAGAAGATCCTTTCAAATTTAGGCCTGAATATATATCTTGTCGAGCACTTGCTGACCATCGCTTTAGTAGGTATTTCTTGGAAATTTTCACAATATCCAACTGCCTCAGTACTCTCATGCAGTGAGAACACAGTAAACCCATCGTTTCAAACTTCCTGCAGGAGCATTGAATATTTCCATTCTGTGAATCATAATCAACAACCCAAGTGTTCGAATGATGCTTTCTCTCTGTGCCAGAGATGAAAAATTTTGAAGAATCACAGGACATAAACTCTATATTCATTACACCCACACCCTGTAAAAATTCTTGTTCAAAAAAACTATATAATTTCCTTGAATAAAATTGAGCAGCTTGCTTTAATAGTTGGCAACTTTTTATTACAGGTTCTATTTCGGAGTGGCTGCATTTGTAATCTTCATCTTGTTCATTCCTGCGCCAATTCTTCATCAACAACTCTAAACCCAGAAAACAATCAGTTATAGAACTAGTGGGCTTAGAAATGCCATGACATACATTATTAGTAGACTCACTACGCTGTGTGGATAGAATGCCCATGTTAAAACAATCCTTATTGAATGCTGTTGACCACTTATTCTTTATTCTATAAAGATCCTCCAACCAAACATGATCGTGGAGGTTCCCTTCTATGATCATTTCAGCCCATGTATTCTCAAACTCCTCCTCAGATTCACATTTGCTCAAACACTTATGGAAGAGGCCTTTGACTTTGTTGTTGCTATTGTAGCACGATACTTTTGATGGAGCCTTTTTACTGATATGCCATTGGCATAGTCTATGGCGACTGTGAGGAAATGCAACTTTTATGGCCCTAGCCATTGCCTGGTCTTGATCCGTAAATATTATTTTTGGATGTTTATCACTCATCACTCGCACAAAAGTTGTAAACAGCCACGTAAATGATTCAATCGTCTCTTCTGACAAGAAGGCCACCCCAAGCAAAATATTTTGCCAATGATTATTGACCCCGACAAATGGTGCGCATACCAAATTATACTTATTAAGCCTATAACTTGTATCAAAAATTACCACATCACCAAAGCAGTCATAATCTATCCTACCAATCCCATCTACCCAAAAAAATTTAACAATCTATCAAATTCATCAATTTGGACATCCCAAGCGAACATGTTGTCATCGACTTGACGTTCTTTAAATAACTTAATCAAAGTATTAGTGTCCCCAAATTCAATCTTTTCTCTTTTCATTTTTTGAATTAAGTTGTACGCATCCCTTTTAGTGAATCCAATATTCTGGACACCTCCAACTTCATTAGCAAGGAAGGAAAATGCATCAATGGTTCTTATCCCTGCTTCTGTCATTGATTTAAGAACTGAAGCTTTTTCATCGCACACATTCCTGCATGATCTAAGTAGATGCCGGTCTTCTGCCCTAGGCAAATCATGATTGTGGTTTTCAATAAATTTTTTCATCTTCCAATATCCAGCTTCACCAACAGAAAACCTAATCATAGCTGGACAACCAGTTCGGGTGTCTGATTTCCGATATTTCATTTGGATATTAAGATCAGGCATCTTCTTGAAACCCGCTTTTGAACAAACAAAGTCTTTGGATTTTATTTTTCTAGAATTTGGCCAGAAACTGTGATGATCCTTACGAACACTAAATCCAAGATTATGGCCATAATTACAGTAAGCCTCGTATACCTCTTTTTCATTAGCATAAACGTTCTGATAAATAAGCAATAAATACGTAATAAATACAAAAAATGCGCAACAAATACGCAGAAAATGCGCAACAAATACGCATAAATAGCGCAACTAATACGCATAAAATACGCAATAAATACGCTGATAATGTGCAACAAGAACGCAGTAAATACGCATAAAAAGTGCAAAAAATACTCAAAAAATAACCATTGTTGCAGTAAATACCATTTACAAGGTGTATAAGGTACATTCAGCTCACTACTGCTTGAAAGAGCTAAAATGTTTCCTCATATATACTCTATTACAATAATTTGCTGCATAGTGCAACAACAAAGCGAATACACAGCAGATCTTGACTATCAGGTCTCCCCATATAATGCAATGCGCCTCTTCATGGCAATTCCTGTGCTGAAGATTTAGGCACTCAATTTTGCTAAACCATCAGCACTGGAATTCCACGAAGAGGCGGAAATGCTCGTTCACCGGATAGTGGGATTGCTGTGTATTCGCTGTGTAGTTGCAAATACACAGTTAATACGCATATTATACGCAGCTAATATGCTCCTAATACGCAGATCGTACGCATCTTATACGCACACCGCATTCCATTACAAGGCAAGGAAGAAGTGAACTGCGAACAAGCTTATATAGAGAAGATGGTCAAACCAGTAATAAAGAGAGTAATAAATTAGGTCAAAACAATAATAAATGACCATTCATGCTAGTAGAAATAGGAGATAGAGCCAAACGGCCACCTCAACCAACTCGACCAAAAGGCAGGCAAACAACAGTAGAGATACAGGGAACAACATAATGACAACAATAAAAGCGGTCAAACATATATAATGGCTACATTGCTGTAAAGAAAACATGGAAGGTGGCGAACTTTACCGATAAGCTGAACTTTCCCTCTGGTTGCGCTTTGTTTAACTGTTCTGCTTCGTGGGAGCTCGCTTCATGGACGTCTGCGTACCGATTTTCATCCTCCACGCCCTGTGAGAATATCGTCTGCTCGTAAAGAGAAACATCCTCCTCAATCTCCATCTTCATCGGCATTCTTCTTATTTTGCCCTAATGGAATAATATATGTTGCGGTGATTCGCGCCTGAAATACTGAAAAAATAAGCGCCAACTCTAAATTTAATGTTTGGAGTGGTCGGGCTTCTAGTCTCATGATTTGGACCGGGTCGGGTTAGGGGACGTCCACGTAAGCATAACACGCGTAACTATTCTACTGGCGTCCGGAGGTAGCTCTACATCCGGAATCCGGACAGAATAATTTCTCCTCAAACAAAGCCTAAGTCATATAGTTTATTTGGGAAACTTTTTCATAATTTTTTTAGACCTCAATCATATCCTTTTTTTAGCTGCTATTTTCTTACTATTTTTTTAGAGATTTTTTTGGTGGAAAGTTGATTTTCACAACTAAATTTATAAAAAGTTTTAACATTCCCAAATGAATCCTTAATCATTTATACATTCCTTAATCTCTTTTAATGTTCGCATATTTGGTCAATAAAAAGATAGCGTTTCAATTAATAAGCAAACAATATTTTACAAAAGCTTCTACAATTACTCTATTTTACCAAACAAGCGCTTCAATTCATTACCAATTATAAGATAACTTAGTTAAGTGTATAACTACATTTCTTAACAATTAATGGCAGAAATAATTAGCCATAGTTATTAAGCTGCTTAATCATTCTAGGAAAACTATAAATAAGTATAAGTTGGTGGAGATTAGGAGTCAAAATTTTGGGTGAGAATAAATTATTCAAATTTAATCATAAAAATTTATTTAATTAAATTTGTTTTAAAATAACTGTAATATAGAATATATTAATTTTGATATTATATGTATCTTAAAATAAATTTAATAGATTATACTTTCATCATAACTATTACCCATTATCATAAAATCATTAAAAAAAATGCTCAAACAATAAAAACTATTATCTTAGGTAAATTTCACATTAATTTACTACATATCACATAATTTTATATATTTATAATATTTAATTTTATAATTATTTATATAACATATTAATTTCAAAATCATATAAGTTATCTAAAATATTTATATATTTTTTGTATATGATTAAGATACTAAAATATTATATAAAAAATAGATAAATTAAAATATTAGATATAAAAATACATTAAAATTTTATGTTATACTTATAAATCCCCCTATATTTTTTTAAAGCTAAGCATAAGAAGATTATTACCAAAACTATGAAAAACTTTCATCGGATCTTTCCTTCTTCTTTTTTTTTCTTTTTTTACATAAATATTATAATTTCTATTCAATAAAAAAGAGGATACAAGCAAGTCCAAAAAAGAACAAAGCAAAGATTACAAGGCTATAATCAGCAAAGAAGGAAAAGCTAACAATGAAGAAGGAGAAGAAGCCAACCAGGCTCAGAAATTGGCAAAATGCTTCCTGCAAGCACCCAGAAGCCAGTCAAACCCATCCAGGGGAGGAAGCAAGCAACAACCCACACAGATGAAAGCAAAAATAGGACAAGCAACATCCCACATCCCAAACAAGGCCACCAATCAGAGCAAGAGGAAGCACCACCAATGATTGCCATCAAGCCACGGCCGTCCAGATGGTGAGCAGAAAGCTACCATCTGGTTGTTAATTCCTCGGATCTTTCCTTCTATATCGGTTTATAATTAATTATGGTTGGTTTTGTTTGACTAATGATTGCATTATCATAAATATTCATTAGTGTTTACTAAAAAGATAATTAGATAAAACAAAAATCCTTATACTTAATCAAATGAATCTATAAGTAATGAAATTATTTAAAGTTCCTAACGTGCTAAGCACCATAGAAGAGAGAAAGGATAGCCAAGATTAGCTGTCTACTGTAATGGACTCAGCATCTCGCTAAATGCCCAAACGCTCTTAATCTCTATCCCATTAAACTAATATAGTAATATTATGAATCAAAATAATGTTTTTCAATAAATAAATAAATAAAATTCTCTGCACTCTCTACTAATATATTTCAACAGAAACTTTACATATCCCCGACCAATATTTTATTTAAATCATAAATTAAGAAATATGTGATACCAATCCATCATTTCTATTTGTTACATAAGGAGTTAAATATACATTGGTATTTTTAAGAAATTATTTGAGATAACTGTAATTTGTTATAAAAGTGATTGTAGAACTGTTGTTCGAAGATTAAATTTTTTAAAAGCTATGTAGAAAGTAAATTTCTAGCAGAAATATTTCTTGAAAGCAGCAAAAAAAATAACCAAATAAAATTGTAATTAAAATATGAAAAAATAAAGCAATAAAAAATTATACAAAAAAGATCTTAAATATTTCGACACAATGCTCAATATAAAGAAATAATTTTAGATTAATCACAAATTTATTCTATATACTGATATTTTTTAAATAAATGAGCTCAGCTGATAGCCGATTTATGGCTAATTTAAATTTATTTTATTAACTAAATTACAAGCATAATTATAATCATGCTAGGCTACATGTTTGTAAAGATAATGAAGATTAGTATATAACCAAATACGCTCACAATGTTATCAGCTGGTATTTAAATTTTATTATTATTATTGTTGCGGACTCAAATATACGCGGCGATAGATTTTAATTTTCCGTCTCAACGTTGTACGTATATCCAGCACACAAACAGAATTGAGAAAGTAACACCAGAATTTTTACGTGGAAAACCCTGGAAAGGGAAAAAACCACGGGGCCACGCCCAGTTGAAATGATTCCACTAGAACTTGAGCAGATTACAGGGGACTGACTCGCTTTCAAGGGCGATCAGATTACAATGAGTATCCGTTACAAGGACAAGCTGAGTTCCGACGTCACTCGGAATGTCGAACAGAATTCTGGCGTCACTTTGAAAGAAACCCGGCGTCACTCGGGCGTCGGGTAGAATTCCGGCGTCGGGCAGTATTCCGACGCTGCTCCCGTGTAGGGCAGAGCTCCGGCGTCCCTCGGGCGCCTGGTGGTGCTTCGGTGGAGTTCCGGCGGTGTTTCGGCGGTGTTCCGGCGGAGTTCCGGCGGTGTTTCGGCGGAGTTCCGGCGGTGGTCGAGGAGGAGCTGTTCCCTCCTAGGCTTCTCTTCTCTTCTTCTTTTCTTCTTCTCTTCTTCTCTTCTTGGCTTGGGTCTCCTCTTAAGAGAAATGAGGGGCTATTTATAGTTTTTCTGGAGTGGCATAGCCCGTAAATATGTGAGGGATCAGGGGCAAATAGGGAGTGATCCGGATGAACGGCCGATATTGAATCCCTTGATCGTGAACCGTTTATCAAGCATTTGAAGGTTTTAATGATATCATAATTCTACGATCTTGGGCTCGTTGGATTCGTCTCGTCGAGCCGCTCGATTCGACTATAAGCTCGCCAAAATCGGAGACCGTTTGGTAACTCAAATAGCTGTTTGATGCTTCCAACAGTGCTTCGGGTACTTTATTTGGACTCACTTGGGCTCGGATTGAGTCGAATTTGGTGTCGTTGGATTCGTATTTCCGAGACGCTCAGTTCGACTATAAGTTTGCTGAAATCGGAGTTTAAATGGTCTCCGAAATAATTTTTGAAGTTTCCGACTTGAGTTTTTCCTCGAGATTCGTGCCCGATCAAGATGATTTTTTGGCGATATATCAGTTGCCCCCCTATTTTCGGACGTTGAGGCTCTACGAGTCCGAAAATATCTGTTCCGGTATTTTACATTGGCCGAATCGCAAAAAATTTCGTTCCAAAAAATAAATGTTTGCTCGAACTTGATCATAGAGGCCCCGATGAGCTCCGAAAGTGTCAAAATTTAGTCCGGAACGTCGAAAAACATGTCCGGGGACCCCGAAAACGTCGAATTTGGACCGTCCGGGTCCAAAATCGGAGCCCGGGAACGGGTAGGCGGCCGAACCGGCCGGCCGCCGCCGCCGACGCCGCCGCCGGCGCAGAACCGCGCCGGAGCACCTGCGGCCCGCGCTGGGCCCGCCAGCGGCCTGCCTGGCCCGCGCGGTTGGCTGGCCGCGCCGTTTCGCCGTGCCGCTTGGCCGGCGGTTAGGGAAACCGCCGGCCGGTTTTCTTTTTTAAAATTTTTTTTTTAAATGTGGTGGGGCCCGAAAAAATCCCAAAAAATTCCGAAAAATTTCAGGGAATTTAATTAAATTTTGGAATCTTCCCCCCCTTAAAGAAAACTATAAATAGACCCCCCAGGGCCTAGTAGAAACTCGCCCCTTCTTCCTCTGGCTTTCTAGCTTTTGGCATTCTGAGGCTTTCCGCCATTTTTAAGTAGGTGACTTTCCCTACTTGACTTGGCGCCCCTCTTTTTGTGCAGAAGTTAGCGGCTTTCTGCCTTCCTCCCTCCGTTCTTCCTTCCTTTTTCTTCCTACTTCGGAGGCTTTCCGCAGTCTTTCGTAGGTGATTTTCCCTACTTAAATCTGCGCCCCTCTTTAGTAAAGGAAGCAAAAATGGGTGATCTCGCCTCCTCTAAAATTCCTTCATAAGACCGTCCTGCGCAACGGTCTGAAGTTCCAAAGAGGGCCCAGAAGGCGCCGAAGGCTGACGATGTGATTTCCACCGTCACTGAGGACTCCTTCATCTCATTTAGGAAAAAGTTTCATTTTCCTAATGATTTGGTGATGAAGGTGCCGGCCAGAACTGATCGCGCCTACTTTCCTCCCCTTGGATACGTGACGGTGTATGAATTTAGTCTGCGAGCGGGACTACGATTTCCTCCTTCCTCCGAACTGATCGACATTCTGACGCTTTGTGGGGTATGCTTGTCTAAATTTTCCTACAGAGCAATGTCGATCGTGATGGGCCTGATCGTGCTTTTCAGAGACCGCGGACTGGTACTTTCCTCAGAGCGCCTATCTCGGATGGGGCGTCTTTTTAGCGATGCGTAGGGACGCATTTCATTCAGGTCCAAGTGGTTGGATATCCGCACTCGAGACCCCTCGAAAGGTTGGATCAGTAACTTCTTTTATGTGCAGAATGATTGGGGTCTTCAGGAGAAGTGGGGGAAGTTGAAAGAGCTACATGTCCCCCTTCACATCGGAGCAGAAGATTTGCTGAGGATACTCAAACTTCCTGATTTGGATGCTCTACACTACGAGGTGCGTTACTTGAGTAGATATGTAGATGAGGAGTACTTGTTCAAAGTCGGATTATCTACTCAAGCAGGGGGATCACATGCTCAAATATTGAAAAAGTCTGCTAGAGTTCCAGAAGTGGTTCCCCAAAAGAACCACTCCAAGCGACCAGGGAGCGAGGAAGGTTTGCAGGCATCGAGGAAGAAGAGGGCAGATGAAGTTTTGACAGTTGTTAGCAAAGGTCCCCGAGCTTCTCCATCCAAGTCATATATTCCAGAGGATGTGTTAAACCATCAGCGCATCGGCCGCCGACGGGCTGAGGAGTTGGTGAGTTCTCCTTCACTTCTCTCATTTTTTACATTTCTTAAGGAATAGATTTCTGATATTTTTCTTGTCTCAGTATTCTGATTTGAAGCTTGAGATGACCAAGACTCTGAACGATTAGAACAAAGAGTTTGTGAAGGTTAAATACCTTCAGGGAGAGTACAAGAAGAAATATGACAGTAAAGTGAAGGAGATGAAGGTGGTGGAGGATCAGCTTGAGGGGTGCAGAACTGAGTTGGCGAACAAGATCACTTTAGTCTCTTCTCAGAATGAACGGATGGATCGTCTGCATATAGAGTTGGTGGAGGCACAAGCGACGATCAAGCAGCAGAAAAAGGCTCAGCAAGTCCTTGAGGCTGAGAATGAGAGGCTTCAGAGTGTACTGTCCGAGAAGGAGGCCCAGCAGTTGCCGTCAGCAGTTATTGAAGAGTTCAAGAAATCTTATGCTTTCAAGATCATTATTGAGGACCACATTCAGGAGGCTCGCAGTCATATTTATGACGTGGAGGTGAAGGCCTTGGAGGCAGAGTGCGTAGAGGATGGCTTCATCAGGGGCTTCATGAAGGGTGTTCGGACCGTACATCGCAAGACTGGAGCAGAGATCGAGGGACTGACTCCCAGCCAGGCTTCTAGTGATGCTTCTTCGGACTCTGGTGGTGAAGAGCTGGAGAGTGAGTTGCAGTGAGCTTTTGCCTTGGAGGAGGACGAGGATGATGTTGAGATTCTATAGGGTGTCTTTGATGTAGTTTTGTATCTCTTTGCTTTCTTTCTAGTGCTTGTATATATGCTCGATGTTGATGTTTCTATCTGGTGTACTTGATGTTCAGTGATATACAAAGATGTTGTTGATGTTTTTTTCTCACATGCAAATGAAATTTACTTAGTTTTACTTCAGTTTGGACTTTAGTGAGCTCTCTTTTGACTTGAACAAATGTGAGGCATTCCTTTTCTTTAAAGATTTTGACCTATCCGGGGTAATTAGTGAAAGCATTTGCTCGATACCCTTAACCTGTCCGGAAAAAGGTCAGATCAACTCCCTTTGGGATTGATCATCAAATGATTTTGATATTCAAGATATCCTCCTAGGATACTTGACCTATCCGAGGTTGTTAGTCAAAGCATTTGCTTGATGACATTAACCTGTGCGTAAGAGGTCGGATCAAATCCCCCTGGGATTGATCATTCAGTGATTGAGATACAATATAGATTGTGTACTTCTCGAATCACAGAAAAAGAGTTTGGAGAGAAGAAACATTAGCACGACAAAGTGAATATCATATTGCTTCGTAATATGAGATAGCAGTTCCCTAGAATAACTTAGGGATACAAGAAAAAAGTTCTTCTATAATCAACACATAAGGGATGTACGAAAAACTTTATAATATGACTACAGGAGAAGATAAAATATAAGAAAAACATAACACATAGACAGATAGCAGTATCAACTCCTACTGATAATATTTGGGAAGATTGCCCACGTTCCAAGTTCGGGGAAGCATTTTTCCACCAGCATCCTTCAGTTTGAAGGTTCCAGGCTTGACCATAGCCGCTACCAAATAAGGACCTTCCCAGAGGGGGGAGAGCTTATTTCGCTGAGGGCCTTTTTCAGCGGCTTCAATGCTTCGTAGTACTAAGTCCCCAATAGTGATAGGGCGAGGTTTCACCCTTCGATTGTAGTGACGGGCAACTCTTTGGTGGTATGCAGCGGTTCTGAGTGAGGCTTCATCTCTTACTTCTGGGAGGAGATCCAAATTTGTTCTAAGCTTCTCATCGTTACTTTTGAAGTCGAAAGTCTGAACTCTGTGGCTAGGAACTCCGATATCAACCGGTATGACTGCTTCTGTACCTAAGCAAAGGTTATATGGGGTTTCTCCTGTAGGAGTTCTAGCGGTGGTCCGATAAGCCCAGAGGACATTGGGGAGTTCTTCGGCCCATTGCCCCCCAGCCTTCCCTAGACGTGTCTTCAGCCCTTTCAGGATTGTTCGGTTTGTAACCTCTGTTTGCCCATTAGTTTGAGGATGGGCAACAGCTGTGTGAATGAGCTGAATGTGAAAATCCCTACAAAAAGATGTAAAGATCTTCCCGGTGAATTGTGTCCCGTTATCAGTGATGATTTTTGCGGGAATGCCAAAACGACATATTATGTTCTTCCATAAAAAATGCTTGGCATTTGCTTCAGTAATCTTCGCCAAAGGTTCTGCCTCCACCCATTTGGTGAAGTAATCTACAGCCAAAATAATGAATTTTCGTTGTCCAGTCGCTATGGGAAAAGGTCCCATTATATCAATCCCCCATTGGGCAAAAGGCCAGGGGCTTTGAAGGGATGCAAG
This sequence comes from Dendrobium chrysotoxum, assembly GCA_019925795.1. Taxonomy (NCBI): domain Eukaryota; kingdom Viridiplantae; phylum Streptophyta; class Magnoliopsida; order Asparagales; family Orchidaceae; genus Dendrobium; species Dendrobium chrysotoxum. The sequence continues at coordinate 56,041,623 of CM034301.1, forward strand.
CTCCAGAGCGGGTGTATGAGTGAGGTTAGAATGCAGTTGACAGTTTTCACACTTTCGTGTGAATTCAAGTGCATCTTGTTTCATTGTAGGCTAATAGAATCCCTATCTCATGATCTTGTAAGCTAACGCTCTTCCTCCCAGATGTTCTCCACATACTCCTGAATGAACTTCCCGAAGCGCGTAATCAGCTTCTGATGGTCGGAGACACTTGAGGTACGGCCCAATGAAGGAGCCTTATACAACTCGTTGCTGATAATGGTGAAATTTACAGCTCGTCTCCGAAGTCGTACTGCAGCTATAGGATCTTCGGGTAGCACCCCATCTTTCAGAAAAGACAAGATGGGTTAGATCCAAGACATCTCTCTTGGCTCGTCAATTGACTGTATGACCCATGGACCCTGAATGCTTGGAAAGTGGATTTCCTCGATACATCTTCTCTTATAGATGTCCCCCGTTGTTGATGTAGCAAGTTTAGAAAGAGCATCTGCTCTTGCATTTTATTCTAGGAGGATATATATGATTTGATGCTCCCCTATACGGGCTAAGAGTAGCTTCACAATGCTACAATATTGAGCCAATTGTGGGTTGTGAATATCAAAATTCCCCTCCACCTGAGAGGCGACTAGTTGGGAATCAGTGTGGGCTTTTAGGTTCTGGACTTCACAGTCAATTGCTAGTCTCAACCCAGCAATAAGGGCCTCGTATTCTGCTATGTTATTGGTTGCCGGGAACTTGAGTCGAAGCCCATACTCAAGGGTAACCTTCTGTGGAGAGATTAATAAAATTCCAGCCCCAGAACTCCCTGAAGCTCCATCGACGTACAACGTCCAGCATGGAGAAGAAGGTGAAGCACTCGGTTGTACATCAGATACTGGAACGGTGCATTCAACTACGAAATCCGCTAGTGCTTGAGATTTAATATCAGGTCTAGGCAAGTAGTGGATATCAAATTCTCTCAGTTCTACAGACCACTTAACAAGCCTGTCTGATGCTTCTGGCTTTTGTAGAATGCTTTTTAGCGGCAGATTCGTGTAAACTCCAATGGAATGGGCTTAAAAGTAAGGGCGTAGTTTTCTGGCGGAATAAACTAACGCCAATGCTGTCTTATCTAACAAAGGATAACGTCCCTCTACTTCAGATAAAATCTTACTAACATAGTAGATAGGACGTTGTATAGCATTTTCTTCTCGGACCAGAACCGAACTAATGGCTTGGATAGATACAGCCATATACAAATACAATCTCTCTCATGGTATTGGTTTAAAAAGTAGTGGCGGGGATGCCAAATACTTTCGCAATTGTTCAAAGGCTTCTTGACATTCATCTGTTCATTGAAACCCGGAGCTACGAGCACCTCTAAGTATCTTGAAGAAGGGCAGATATTTGTCTCCTGAACGTGCCAGGAAACGAGATAGTGCCGCAATTCTCCCATTCAGCCTTTGGACCTCCTTGATGTTCTTTGGCGGCACCATGTCCCTTAGTGCCTTGATCTTCTCCGGATTGGCTTCGATTCCTCTATGGGTTACCATAAACCCTAAAAACTTTCCAGAAGCGACTCCAAAAGCACATTTAGCGGGGTTGAGTCGCATATTGTAATGCCTTAACAAGTGGAAACATTATTTCAGGTCAGAGATATGTTGGGTTTTTTCCAGACTTTTTACCAACATATCGTCTACATACACCTCCATAGTACGTCTAATAAGGCTTTTGAAAACCTTATTCATGAGACGCTGATAAGTTGCTCCAGCATTTTTGAGCCCGAAGGGCATCACCCGGTAGCAGTACAATCCTTTGTCTGTTTGAAAAGCTGTTACTTCTTCATCAGCAGGATTCATTTTTATTTGGTTGTAGCCGGAGTAGGCATCCATAAAGCTCAACATCTGATGACCATAGGTGGTATCAACTAACTGATCGATGCGAGGGAGCGGGAAACTATCCTTTGGGCAAGCTTTATTGAGATCAGTATAATCTATACACATTCTCCAAGCTCCACTCCCCTTCCGTACCATGACAACATTTGCTAACCAAGTAGGATAGTGCACCTCTCGTATGAATCCAGCTTCTAAAAGCTTATCTACTTCTTGTTCAATTGCTTGCTGGCGATCTGGTGCAAAGTTTCTCTTCTTCTGGATAATCGGTTTGCACGTTGGATTGACTTTGAGGGAGTGAACGATCACTTCGGGGTCAATTCCAGGCATATCTGCTGGACTCCATGCAAAAATATCCTGATTTTCTCGTAGAAAAGCTGTAAAGTTTTTCTTCTCATCATCTGAGAGAAGTGACCAATTCGCACTGTCTTTAAAGGATGCTCTTCAGAGATAGATACAGTAGTAAGGTCTTCCACAGGGGAAGCTCTCTGAGGAATATCTTCACTCCGCAGATCAAAGTCCTCGATGCTCAGGGTAATTATCGGACGAGACTTGATCTGCCTAAGATAGCATGTCTGTGCTATTTGTTGATCTCTGCATACTACACCGACTCCTGATGGGGTATGGAACTTCAGCTTGAGGTGAGGAATGGATGCGATGATCCCAAAAATTAACTGGAGCAGTCTCCCAAAGATGGCGTTATAAGCTGACTCTGACTTTACCACGATGAATTGAATGGAGTGTGTACTCTGTCGAGGAAATTGTCCAACGACTACCGGGAGACTGATTATTCCTTCTGCTTGTACAGGTCGATTATCAAATCCATATAAAGGACCTGCAGCAGGTTGAAGTTTTTCTCTTGAGAGACCCATTTTGAGGAAAGTAGAGTAGAATAGGACATCTACGGAGCTTTCGTTGTCCACAAGAATTCTTTTGACATTGTAACACGGGTCACCAATGCCTGCGCTTATGACAAGCGGATCTTGATGGGGGGTTTTTACTCCTTCCAAGTCGGAATCATTGAACGTGATGGAATGATCGATACGAGCCTTTTTTGGAGTTGGGTTTTCTTCCACAGTTAGAAAGACTTGGTCGGATAGTAAGGGGCCTCCTGCGATTGTTTCAATTTCGCCAACCATTATCCGGTTATTCACTGGCTGTCTTTGTGGTTGATTCTGCCCCCCAGTGGGATGAGCTTCTTCTCGGGTAGGTGGATTCCCAATAAACTGTCGAAGATAGCCCTGACGGATGAGTCTTTCAATCTCCTCCTTAAGTTGCCTACAGGATTCAGTAGTGTGGCCACAACTACGATGAAAGTGGCAGTACTGATCTTGGTTTCCTGTATTCGGTTTCAAAGGATGCGGCCACTTCACTTTGTCCTGATCTTGAATCGCCATCAACACATTTGCTCGAGATGTGTTGAGCGGAGTGTACTCCTTCTCCCGTCGGGGTTCTCGTCGTGGCAGTGGGGGTCTAGGAGGTAGATTGCTCTTCCCTTGCTTTTTCCGTTGTGATGATGAATTATCCATCTCGGGTGCTCCCTTGCGCTTTCCAGTGGATTGCTCGAACTGTTTTCTGTGAGCGTTTATTGCCTCATCTGCTGATATCTGTGCTTCCACACGATGGATCAGATCGGCATATGAGTGAACAGTATCGCGCATGAGTGCCGAATAGAAGGGGCCAGGACGAAGTCCTCCAAGAAAGACCCATCTGAGCAATTCTGGGTCTACTCCTGGGATTTGTCGAGCCTCGATAGAAAACCGCTGAAAGTACTCTTTCAATGATTCTCCCTCATTCTGACGAATCCCAGAAAGGTGAGAAGAATCCTTAGCAATTCTTCGGTTGGCTACGAACTGTTCGACAAATACTTTGGCCAATTTGACAAATGTGGGGATCGTTCCGGCTGGAAGTGAATAGAACCATGTTCGAGCTTATCCTTTAAGAGTAGCAGGGAAAACCTGGCAAAGGAGTGCATCTGAAGCTCGTTGAATATGCATGATGGTCCTGTAATGGTCGATGTGCTCGTACGGGTCGGATGTCCCATCGTAGGATTCAATGCTTGGCAGCTTAAAGCCAGCCGGAATAGGGTGTTGAAGAATGGTTTCTGCCAGGGGTGACGACTCCTGGAAGTCCCACTGACGAAGAGGTTGCCTTATGTCTCCTGTAGGGAATTCCTCCTGGACTAATCATCGTAGTTCGTGGCGTAGGGCATTGCGAGGGAGCTCAGCAATGTGAGGTTGGGCTAGCTCCTCAGGGAGGTCTTGAGGAAGGCGAGATTGCTGACTTGCGTGTGGAGGATGGGTAGAACTTGCTGTATCAGCCAGCTCGTTCTCTTGACGTGACTGCGAACGCCTCCTGGGTGGAGGAAGAGGATTCTCAGCCTGAAGATGTTCAATTTGAACAGCTTCGACACGGGGTGGATCTCGAGGGAGAAGAACCTCCTCCTGAGGTGCTAGGGTCGGCTGTCGAGTCTCTCGCAAGAGTTGTAGGATCTCATTTTGAGATTCTTCCATCTTTCGAATTCTCTCTTCTAGGGAGGGACCCGAGGTCCCCTCTCCAGGTGCGTTTTGCCCCCCGGGGTATAAAGAGGCAGATATCGGATGTCTATGATTCATAGACTGATTTCTGGATTGATGAGAATGAGAGCGGGAGGCTCCTATGAGGCGACTGCTACGCCTGTTGACCATTGTAGCAATACTTGAAGTTGTGGGATAAGTTTCCCACAGACGGCGCCAAACTGTTGCGGACTCAAATATACGCGGTGATAGATTTTAATTTTCCGTCTCAACGTTGTACGTATATCCAGCACACAAACAGAATTGAGAAAGTAACACCAGAATTTTTACGTGGAAAACCCTGGAAAGGGAAAAAACCACGGGGCCACGCCCAGTTGAAATGATTCCACTAGAACTTGAGCAGATTACAGGGGACTGACTCGCTTTCAAGGGCGATCAGATTACAATGAGTATCCGTTACAAGGACAAGCTGAGTTCCGACGTCACTCGGAATGTCGAACAGAATTCTGGCGTCACTTTGAAAGAAACCCGGCGTCACTCGGGCGTCGGGTAGAATTCCGGCGTCGGGCAGTATTCCGACGCTGCTCCCGTGTAGGGCAGAGCTCCGGCGTCCCTCGGGCGCCTGGTGGTGCTTCGGTGGAGTTCCGGCGGTGTTCCGGCGGAGTTCCGACGGTGTTTCGGCGGTGTTCCGGCGGAGTTCCGGCGGTGTTTCGGCGGAGTTCCGGCGGTGGTCGAGGAGGAGCTGTTCCCTCCTAGGCTTCTCTTCTCTTCTTCTTTTCTTCTTCTCTTCTTCTCTTCTTGGCTTGGGTCTCCTCTTAAGAGAAATGAGGGGCTATTTATAGTTTTTCTGGAGTGGCATAGCCCGTAAATATGTGAGGGATCAGGGGCAAATAGGGAGTGATCCGGATGAACGGCCGATATTGAATCCCTTGATCGTGAACCGTTTATCAAGCATTTGAAGGTTTTAATGATATCATAATTCTACGATCTTGGGCTCGTTGGATTCGTCTCGTCGAGCCGCTCGATTCGACTATAAGCTCGCCAAAATCGGAGACCGTTTGGTAACTCAAATAGCTGTTTGATGCTTCCAACAGTGCTTCGGGTACTTTATTTGGACTCACTTGGGCTCGGATTGAGTCGAATTTGGTGTCGTTGGATTCGTATTTCCGAGACGCTCAGTTCGACTATAAGTTTGCTGAAATCGGAGTTTAAATGGTCTCCGAAATAATTTTTGAAGTTTCCGACTTGAGTTTTTCCTCGAGATTCGTGCCCGATCAAGATGATTTTTTGGCGATATATCAATTATTATTATTATTATTATTATTATTATTATTATTATTATTATTATTATTATTTAGGTAAAACTCACAAAGGGGCCTACATTTTAAAAGGGTCAAAATTACAGATCCTTAATGAAACAAAAGCTCCCCAAAAATAAAACAATTGAAATAAAACCTAAGAGTCATTGTTTCAATCTATTACATAGAACAAATAGAAATATAAAAAACAATCAAAGCTAATCAAGATACCATGAATGGAAATAAAGGCCAACCAAACAAATGCTCGAACAGAAGCTTTCGGCAATAGCATGAGAAGCAACAAGAGTAAATGATTCACAAGACCAAAAATACTCTTCGTAACTTTTCTTGTACAACACTTGCCACCATGGGATTTTTTTTTTCAAAAATACAACCCAACATTCAAACTATACATTCCTTAGCTGTCATAGTTATCAATAAATATTGTATGAAAATATATTTTTGTAAATCTATTATAATATTATTAATTTTTTTCTTTTGAAATATTTGAATAATATTTATCACAATAAAAATTTCTATAAAAAATAGCAACGAAATTATAGACAACTATGACGAGGGCAAAATCTTGATAAAATTGTCACAAATAGACCCTAAATAAAGAGAGAAAATGAGAAAAAGAACAAAGGTGATATGTCACCAAAAAATTATCTTGATCGAGCACGAATCTTGATGTAATTATGAGATTGAGGTTTCAAAAATTAAAACGGGGATTATTTGAACTCCGATTTGAGTAAACTCACAGTCAAACTGAACGTCTCAAAAGTATGAACCCAACAACACCAAATCAACTTAATACAAGCCCAAATGAGTCCAAATCAAGGACTGAAAGCGCATTCGTAAGGTTCAAATCATAATTTGAATTACCAAACGATATGCAAACGTGACATGCTTACAGTCGAATCGAGCGGCTCAACGAGACGAATCCAACGAGCCCAAGATCACTGAATTCCGATATCATTAAGAAATTCAAATGATCAATAAACGGTCCATGATCAAAGGGATTAATATCGGCCGTCCATTCAAATCACTCACATTTCAACCTTAATCCTCCACATATGTACTAGCAATGCCACTCTAAAAAAAACTATAAATAGCCCCCACTCTTCTCATAAGAGGGGAGGAAGAAAGGAGGAGGAGAAGGGAAGAATTTGGGGGCATGCTTGCGCCGACCACATGTGGACTCCCGCTAGTTCGCCGACCACCGCTGGAGTTCTTCTTGACCATCAACGGACTTCCGCCAGTCCTCCGACCACTATCGGACTTCTGTCCGTCCGCTAACCACCGCCGGAGTTCTTCCCAGCCACTACCGGACTTCCGTCAGTCCGCCGACCACCACCGGACTGCCGTCAATCCGCCGACCACCGCCGAATTTCTTCCCGTTCGTCGACCACAGTCGGAGTTCTTCCCGACCATGGCTGGTTCGTCGATCGTTGTCGGACTTCCGTTTGTTTGTCGACCACCACCGAACTTATGTCGACCACCGTCAGAGTTCTTCCCAACCACCGCCAAACTTCCGCATGTTCGTCTACCATCACTGGACTTCCTCTCGTTCGTTGACCATCGTCGGAGTTCTTCCCAGCCACTGCCAAACTTCCGCCTGTTGGTCGACCATCACCGAACTTCCTCCCATTCGTTGACCACCGCTAAAGTTCTTCCCGATCACCGCCAGACTTCAACTACAGTCCTCCCGACCTCTGTCAACCGCCGACTATTGGTCATTCTGACCACCATCGCTGATTACGATTCTTCAAACCTCCGTCGCCAACCATGGTCCTCCCGACCTTTATCGCCCGCCAACTACGGCCATTCTAACCACCGTCGCCGATTACAGTCCTTCCAACCACCGTCGCCGATTACAGTCCTTCCAACCACCGTCGCCGATTACAGTCCTTCCAACCACCGTCGCCAACTATGGTCATTCCAACCACCATCACCCAACTACGGTCCTCCTAACCACTGTCACCGACTACGGTCCTTCCGACCAACGTTGCCCGCCAATTACAGTCCTTTCGACCACTGTCGCCGACTATGGTCATTCTGACCACCGTCGCCGATTACGATTCTTCCGACCTCCGTCCCCGACCATGATCCTCTCGACCTCTGTCGCCCGCCGACTACGATCCGTCCTACCACAATCGTTGATTACTGTCCTTCCGAGCACTGTCACCAACTACGGTCATTCCAATCACCGTCACCCAACTACGGTCCTCCTGACCTTCATCGCCCGTCGACTACGGTCCTTCCAACGACCATTATCAACTACAGTTCTTCTGACCTTCATCTCTCACCAACTACAATCCTTCCGCCGACTATGGTCCTTCCGACCACCGTCGCCTGACTATAATCTTTTCAACCTCTGTCGCCTACCGACTACTGTCCTTCCAACCACTATCACCCAAATACGATCTTTCCAACCTCCGTTGCCAGCAAACTATGGTCCTGCTGACCAAACGAACGCATCAATTTTGATTTCCACCATGTAACACACTCTGTGTAATGTATATTTGCTACATCAAACCAAGGCCTTCCTCCTAAGAAAGGGCCTCATTTGTAATCGACTACAAATACTAGTGAATTCATTCAAACTGGGCAGATCCCATGATTTTTCCCCCTTTTCAAGGGTTTCCACGTAAATACTTTGATGTCTCTAATAAGAGCTGCACCCCTACTTATTAATCTATTTGTATGCTGAATTTTCGTACAAAGCTAGGACGCTAAACTCTATATCACTCTCTACCGCCGCAAATATTCTAGGACGCAACAAAATGTGTTATAGATTTTTCGAGCAAATGTATGATATGTTGCACAAATTTGTTATATATCATTAAACATGTTGCAAAAAAGATTAACAAATTAGTCTTCACAAAATTATAAAATTTCAATTAAATCTTTAAAAATTTTTGGGTCTAGATATTCTAACCTAATTTTGATCGAAATAAGTACAGTTATTTGATAAACTTTGAAGCAAGTATATTATATAAGAAATTAATCAAAATATCCACCAGTTATGATATCTATCATGACCAAAAAAAATTAATAAGGACATTCTGATGCAATCATTTTCCATAATCTTATTTCACAATTTGAATAATTATAGACTACTGGAACCAATCTGAAGTTTCCATCAGATTACAATAACTTCAGCTTTAGAGCTGTGAAATTTACTTGTTGAGCTTTTAAGCTGATGAATGAGCTCATTGATCATCCATAACTACTAAGCTAAGAAGTTAAAACATCTGGACTGTCATTACTGTGGAATAAATATAACAAGCACCACTTACTGAAAGGTTAAGAGCAGAGCGAATTGCTTGTGACCAATAAACTGTAATAAGCTTTTAAATTGGATGAAGCTCAAGAGCATAAGAAAACTTCTCTGTTTCTACCGCCATCTCTGCAAAACTAAGCAGCATTTGCGTTTGAAGCAGAAAAACATTAAGCCATGCTGTTTCTCAGGCTTGGCCAGGAACACATAATCCTGATTGAGAATCCATCTCTTGTAGTTATGTATTCCTCAATAAACCAAAGAACTTCACAGTTATCCACAGAACCTGGAGACTGAAGGAGACAGGTTTTGAATAGATTAATCAGCTGTTCATACGGATGAAAGAAGGATGTGCAAAAAAAAAATACATTTGGTAATTTTAAAATGCATCAAGTCAAGTGGTAAATGTCTATTGTTTTTCTTCTAATGAATTCAAACCATTCACCGCTGGAGCTGTGGCAATGTGCTTTTCAGCCTTTCTGATATCAGAAGTAATATAGCTTGGTTCTCCTGGAAGATTAACCAAACCTGTAACAAACTCTTTAAATAGATTTTATGAATATTCATGGAGTTGCTTTACCATCAAATTTACTTCTCTGCTTAATGGGTACATGGATGATGGGCCTTGCTACACATTATATTCAGATGAGTTGTTTTTTACACTCTGAGATTCAATATCCAGAACCATCATCATATAGCCCAAATGATTCATGATACTCTGGATTTCACTGAATTTTGAGGTGAAACAGATTGTGAACTAAGAAACCATAATTTAAGACAGATAAGAAAAGTCCTCATCAAATCCACCTTGAAAAATCAAGTGAGACTGATGCCAAAAAGCACTCAAGAGTCTCTTCTTCATAAAGCCCATGAGAGAACTGATTTAGGCTTTATTTGGGACGATTTTCTTACTGCTTTTTTCTAGTACAAAAATTTCTAATTCAAAAAATTTTTGTATTAGAAAATTATTTTAAAAAAGCAGCAAAAAGGTTGTACCGAATGAAGCCTTAATCTCATTCAATGGTTGAAAAATATGTTTTGATTAAAATAGCCTAACTTCAATCACCTTTTACTCAAAAGCTAGGCTGAATATACATTTTACCATCAGTGTAACTAGCCCAACTTCAATCACCCCTTAGTTCATTTCTAAACACTTCACATACCGAGCCATTATCACCAAGAACAGAACACCAAGCCCTCCTTCAGCACTCAATCCCGCTCTCCCTTAATTTTCTTTTTCCCTCTGCTGTATTGCATACGGAAAGATCCTCAATCTCTCAAATTGGCCCCTAAACACTTCACATACCAAGCCATTATCACCAAGAACAAAACACCAAGCCCTGCTTCAGCACTCAATCTTGCTCTCCCTTAATTTTCTTTTTCTCTTTGCTGTATTGCATGCTGAAAGCTCCTCAAGCTCTCAAATTAGCCCCTTTATTACCTTTGGTTTGCACGTGAAGATTCGAAGTCCGGGGACACATAAAAAGCCACTTGTTACTGCATCCTTGTTAAAACATAGTGTTAATATTAAAACCTAATTGATTTGGTGCTCATTTATTTGTATGTGGAGTTCTTCTTTTTCTTGCAAGTCCTTGATTGTTGTTTGGTTGATGCAGTTATCCATCTTCAGTTGAATGTATTAACTTTCTGGTGAGATCTGTTTCCAATTTTTGTGGTCTTTGCTGCTTGCCTTTTAATTACTCCTTTTATAATGTAATTTAGTGGGGAACTAATGCCTTAGATTTTCTTATGTTTTCGAAGTAGCTCTTTGAGCAGCAGTTGCTCTAGCTCCCCTTAAGGGCTTGTACCCCTTCTTTTTTAATTTAACGCATAGGCCCCGTTGTGGGTTTTATCCCAAAAAAAAAAAAGAGATTGAAACTGAGACTTTCAAATAAGGGCACAGGTTGTGTAGAAGGATCTATTATTCCAAGTTCGCAAATACGCACCCGCAAACCATTTAAATAAAAGAAATAGATTCACAAGTTTACAAAATAGTTTCTCTCTGTAATTAGAACAAAATTATTAGCTTAAAGATATCTTGATTTTAGTTTAAAGAATTAGGTTAATTCTTTAATTGTAATAATAAAAATGATAGGAAATACTTGAGTTCGCAAGTAACCCGAAGGGAATACTTGAGTTCGCAAGCAAACCTAGCCCAAATTGGTGCTCCAACAGCAGCGATGTTGCTGTTTACAGCAGGAAAACAGCCCAAACAGTAGCAAAACAGTGGAAATACGGAAGAAATCTTGTAGGAAAATCAAGCAAAGACTTGTATTCCACTAGATGATGGATAAAAACAACAAACGATACAATAATCTTCAATTTGAGAGGAAGATAATCTCTCCAAAACTCTCTAGCAAAGCCTAGAGCCCAAGCACAAGACAAGATCCCAAAATTCAGCCAATCTCAAGATAGAAACCATAATTCCCTCCTATGCTCCTAATTAATATCCAAGGACAATTACAAAATACCTAAACAGCCCTTACATTCAAAAATTCCCTCTCAAACTAGTGTTTAAAACCCATTGGGCCCCACGGGGGCTTCCGCCCCCTCCCCTGGCTGCTTGTGGTTCCGCCTGGAGTAAACCAGGACCGGTCCAAGCTGGACCGGTCTAGCCGGCCCCTCCTGGGCCGGCAAAGGCATAACAAAAAATCAACAAAGTAATTAATTAGTGATATTCTTTTCCACTAAACTATCCACAAATATGACTAAATTAATATTGCCGCTCATCAAATTTATTTTATTATGATTTGTAAAACAAAAACAAATTAACCCAACAAGAACTTACATATATGAAAACACTCTATCAACAATCTATACTATCTTGTAATCTATAACAAAATTAATCCAAAAACAAAAAATCAGCCATAAGAATCAAGAACACAAATAATTACGTGATTCAGTATATTTGTGCCTACATCCATAGAGAGAAAAAAAGGCTTATATTTTATTAATTGCACAAACAAATTACAAAACCTAAACAAGATTAGATCTAGGTAAACCTTTTAAAAGAAATACCTATTTTGCTAAACAAAGTGAGTAAAAGAAAATATCACTTGATGAAATCTTTTTGCCAAAATAAAGAAAATGATATTTTAGATCTACCTCTTTGATGTATTCTATTTCTTGCCTAATAAAACCAACCAAAATCGAAATCCCAGGCTTCAATTTCTCCGTTGACATCACCCTCAAGATGCTCCATAGTTGCAGTAAGAGAAAGCCACAATTCTCTCGCTTGCACTCCTTGTTTCTCTCTCAATTTCACCAAAAATGAAAGGAGAAACAAAAAGACGCTCTCGGTCTCACACTTTTGCCTGCCTTCTCACTCACTCGATCTCCCTCTAACTCTCGATTTTGTACACCTCATAGTTGTGTCCGACCCTCTTAATAAAAGGAAGAAACCAAATGCCAAGAAAAAACCTATACAAAAGGAAATGTAAATAAATACACAAGGAATAAATTTGGATAGCAATTAAAACATAAACTTAAAACTAATTTATTAATGCAAATTAATTAGTTAAAAATATCTTAAATTTGATTCATTAATTAACAATCTCCACCTTGAATCAAATCTTAGATAAGTCAAACCCTTCTTTCTCCTAGAACCTCCTTAATTAGGAGGTCTACTTACCTAAAGAAGAGCTAGACAATATTGGAATTTAGTTCCAAACACCACCTTAATAAGCTAGCAAGATTCTCATCTCTATGAACTTTCAAAATCTCCATAGTGCCTTCAGCCAGAATATCTTGGATAAAATGTAACTTGATATTAATGCACTTTGCTCTTTCATGAAATATCTTATTTTTTATCAGTTGAATTGCATTTTGACTATTACATCAAATAATTATTTTTCATTTGTGTTCTCAAGCTCTTCAACAAAACCTTTCATCTAATTTATTCTTTTATTGCCTCAGACTAAAGATTTAATTTCCAAATCATTGTGTTACCATAGAATGTAAAGACGTAACATGTCAAAGATATATGCTAGTTCAAATCTCCTGCATAATCAAAATCCACAAAATCTAAAATCTAGTTTCTAACCCAGTTTTTTTTTTAAGTCAAACTAATATCAGTTGATTCTCTGAGACATCTGAAGATCCAATTAACAGCATCTAGTGTTTTTCTTTATAATTACCTATGAATCTGTGAATCATACTCGTGGCATAAGCAATATTTGACTAGGTGCAAACCATAGAATACATAAGACTGTCAGTTGCACTTGCATATGAAACAACATTCATAGATCTCTGATCTTCCTCTGTTATTGGAGATTGTGACACACAAAGCCTGAACTACAAATTCAATGATGATGAAATTGATTTGGCAATGTCCATTCAAAATTTCCTCAGAACTTTCAAGATATATTTGTGTTGAGATGAATATAACAAGCCTTTCATATCTATAGCAATGATGCGTCTGACCTGAAAATCTTTCATCTCAAAATGACTGTTCAATAACTCTTTTAACTGTGCTATATCCACAATATTGTCACTAGCTATAAGCATATCATTGACATAAAAAAGAAAAAAAAATATCACATTGTTCTATGAACATCTTTTGAAATAAACAATTTATCAAAGAAGCTTCTTTTGAAAGAATACCGAATCATAAATGAGCCAAACTTCTCATACCATTGTCGCAGAGACAACTTTAACCCATAAAAGTTTTTTTTTGAGAAGACATACTTTAGTTTTCAACCATTTTTTCTTTTGTATATCCACTTGCAGCCCACGACCTACTCTTAGGGGGTTTATTCATAAATTTTCAAGTATAATTTTTTTTCAGCGATTCCATTTCTTCCTTCATAGCTTCTTTTCAAAAACTCTTTTCATCACTGTTCATTGCTTCCTTCTATGACCTCGACTCATCTTCTAACAATTTTTAGCAGCTATGAGAACATATGCAGTCAAATCAACATAATCTAAGTGTTCAGTTTCTGTTATATTTCTTCATGTTCAATCTCTAGCTAAATTGTAATTCTCTAAAGTCCAAACTAATATGATCTTGTTGAATAACAGCCTTTTCCTAATGATCCTGATTACCGTCATCTGTCAGCATCATCTCCACCTAAAACTAATCCATATCACTTCTCGCTTGCAGTTTCACTATATCTTCAGTGCTCTTTGTGGTTTCTTGATTCTTTTTAGTAATTTGTCCAATCATCATATCTTGCTCATTGAAGATAACAACTCTGGTAATAATACATTTGGATTCATTTATAAGCCAACATTTATACTCTTTCACTCATTCCGAATATCCTAAGAATAGATATTTTTTGGATCTTAGTTTTAGCTTTCTATGATTCATATGAATATATACTAAACATCTAAAAATTGTTAGATTGCTATAGCATTTTTTTTTTCTTACCATGCTTTCTGAGAAATTTTAAGTTCAAAAGCTATAAAAGAACTTCTATTTATCAAGCAACGTGCAATATTAACCATTTCTTCCTAGAAACATTTATCCAATTTTGTAAAAGATAATGTACATTTAATCTTTTCAGCAAAGTTCTCTTCATCCTCTCAGAAATGTCATTCTGTTGCGGACATTCTAATAGTGTTATGTCGAGCAATTCCATAAACTCATTATTCAAGTAATCCAACTCATTATCTACTCTTAACCTTTTAATTTTCTCTCTGGCCTGATTTTTAACTAGCATTTTGTATTGCTTGAATGTCTTAAATACTTCATTCTTATGTTTCAAAATATAAATTCAAACTTTTTTTGAAAAATCATCAATAAAATATTGACCTCCACCTAGAGTTGAAATATATGAAGATCCTCAGCTATCTGAATCTATGTAATTAACAGTTCCTTTGGTAGTTTGTTGTCATATAACAAACTTTATCCAAATTTGTTTCTCAGATATGCAATACTCAGAAATCAATCTTATCAATGTTATATTTTTCAAAAACTCCTTTACGCAAAACATTTAACCCTTTCAGACTAATGTGATATAATTGTTGACCTCATTTATGTATGAGATCGATTTTCCTAAGTTCATTCCTTAGGACCTAGGTTTTCATAGCCTAGTGTAGACATCTCCTATAGGATTCCCCTTAGGATGATGCCCATTGATGTAGCAATGACCCAGCTTTATACTTCAACCCAAATCCAACCTAGTTTGACCCAATCCAAATTGATTTTGAGTATGATAGTGTAATCGAATGTCATTAATTGGGCTCGATTCGAGTTCAATTTAAACTCGACAGGTTTGATCAACACTATATAACCCATCTCGGGATAATTTGGAACAATTAGAGGTTGGATTGAATCATTCAAAACAAATCCAAACTAATTTCATCAAATTTCACACTAATCGGCTTGTCTCGGGTTGATTGAAGACAAATCTACGTCAATCGAAGCATATCGACACAAATCGACGCGATATTAAGTCAGATTAACTCAATTCAAGTTCAATCTAACACCGGTATCTTCGATTAGCCCGTCCCAACTCATACTATATTAATTTAAATGATTAGAAATAAATTGACATAAATTAAATCAAGCCAACAATTTTCAATTCCATCAAATTAATTAAAATTAACTTAATTTAAATGAAAGTGACACATTCCAAATCAAAGAAATTTGAATCAAAATTTAATTAACCTAAATTGAATCAAAATTATATCAATTCAAATCAAATTCAATCGACCCATTCTTAATCAATTTAAACCAAATCGAAACAAAAATTTTAATTAAAATAAACAAATTCGAGTTCAACTAATTGAGATAATTCAAATTGAATTAAGCAGTGTCGGGCTCAAATCTGGTTCGATTCAGTCCTCCCCGTTCATTAATTTTAAACTTAAATCTTTCCTAAACTGCAAGCTGCAGTTACATTCCCGTTTTTTTCCCATTCGGTTGGTGCATTTGAAATTTAAAAAAAAACTAGGCGACATTGAGAAAAAAAAAAGAAAAAAAAAAAGAGGCGAAAAAAAAACTTCTGAACGGTTACCAATTTTTGTGCTCTTTTCACGCGAAGAAGAGACTTGTTCGAGTATTCCATTCGATCGAACCTATTCTTGAGTGATTCAAGTGAGAGAGAAAGAGAAGAGCAACAGACCACTTCAAGCATTTTCTTCCAATCAAACGATGACGGACGTTTGCGAGCGTTTGGTTGAGTTCAAGCAAGGAACTTGAGAGGCTTGCGTGCAATCCAGCTAACAAAGAGAGAATTTCAGGAAGAATCAAGGCAATTTATTATTTAATCTCTACTTTCCTCTTTCCCGAAATAATAATTAATATGATTTATTTTGTCTTAATCTCTGTTGATTTTTAATCACTCAACAGTAATTAATATAATGCTCTATGGTCTTGAAAACTGCACCCGTTTCTCCTTCATGACCAATTGATTCAATGAAATAAGACCTGCACTTGTTTCCCTTCATAGAAAATATTTTTCTACCATTCCAATTTGTTGAATAAGACATTGTTTAAATCATGTTTAAAATTAAACTCATATAACTTTCTATTTATACAAAAATCTGTTCAAAATTCGAAGTCCAGAAGATCAGTCAAGTAAGTCAACAAAGAAACCCGAAGAAATGTGAGTATTTATTTCCTTTTATATTTAAATTTACATTTACTCTTTCTCCGTAATGCCTTCTACCCACTATTCTATTTTTTTTATATTGCATGAACTACGAGGAACGGTGGTGATCAAATGAACAGAAGAACCCTGAGAAAGTCAGTCGCCTCAATTGCTACCAGATGGAGATGTTACAGGCGGATACCACCGGACATTGGCTTCAATGTAGTGAGTATTCTAAAACTTAGATAGCCTTAAAGCTTATAAGCCCAATGATCTGTTTTCGCGCTTTTCCAACCTTAGGGCCCTATAGAAACCTGTCTTTATTTTGTTATGCATCTTATGATTAAATTTAAATTACAAGTTAATATTATTTTGTTAGTTACATCCCGAACCCATCGTTTACATGTTTGACAGCCACGTTAGTGATTAGGAGCGCTAGAATTTAATTTGATTACCCTTAGTTTGTCTCACATTAGATTGATAGGTTTCAAATCATTTAGAGCTTATTAAAATTTAACATAATAACTCCAACCACCAACAAGACATACACAAGTTAAAATTAAAAAAAATGATAAATAAAATTCACCCATTAAATTAAAATAAAAGAATAAAAATAAATCAACATTCAAATTAAAATAAAATGACATACGCAAATTAAAATTCAGATAAAATTTATTTTTACATAGATAATAATAACACACAATAGTGATAAAATAGATGTTAAATGATGAATAAAATAATAATAACAAATAGATAAAATTGAATAATTGAATAAAATTTGTAACAAACTAAATAGATAAATCTCAGATAAAATTCAGAAACAAGTCAAATATTAAGACAACAAATAAAAGAAAATTTAATAAATCATTAAAAATTCAATAAATCATCATATCAAATACATAATTGATATTTTATCAATAAGGTTTATGGGCGGGACCCTTTGAGCTTTGGAGTTACATGTCTTAAGGGGTTTTATGCCTTGCACTCGTTAATACGATGCCACGAATTGATTGATAAAAATAAATAAATAAATATATATGTATATATATATATTAAAATTTAGAAGTTAATAAATTTGTAATTAATGAACCAAACTCATAAAAAAAATCATTAATGAAAAATAGATATATTTTAAAGCTCTCATACATTTGTGCTTGACTCCTTTCAAAAGTGCAAAAGTTTATTAGACTAAGAGCTCTAAGAACTAAAAAATGGTTAATTAAAATACCCTAAATAACTAATTATTAATCAACTTTAATAATTAAAATCCAATCTAAAATGAACTTCAAAAATATCAAAGACATTAAAACTTCTTGAACATAAAATTTCCATGACCTTTCAACAACCTAAATTCAATTCCTAGAAAACTTCAATCAATAGTAAACTTAGGATATCTTCAAGCCACACAACCTACTACATACATTTAGATTTGTTTGTTAGGGCACCAATCCTAGCTTTAGGTTAGGCCGGTGTTACTTTCTGCTTTTGAGTTTATGCATGTGACCGAGTGCTAGTTGACTTCATTGTGATGAATGTTGTGATCCTGCACCTCCTACTTTTTCTCCTTTGATCCGCTAAGAGCTGTTCAACATTGAGCTTTCTCCTTGAAAAATTTCTACTTCTTTCCTTGTCTTCTATTGTAATCGATTAGTTAACATGTTGGTTAACCGTATTCAGAAACACAGAAAAAAATCATTGGCTTATCAAATTATCTTTCGAGCTGTGAAAAAGATAAAATACAGAAATGAACCACTTAAATCTGAGTTCTTGATTCTTATGGTTGATTTTATGTGTTTGCATTGATCTTGTTATAGATAACAAGATAGTGTAGATTATTGATAGAGATTTATATATATTTGTTTACTGATTTTAATAAAGTTTGCTTCTATTGTTATTTGCCAGAAGCTCTTGTTGCATTAATCAAAATCTATTTTTATTATTTTGTAAATCATAATAAAATAGGTTTGATTAATGACAAAATTAACCTAGTCATATTTGTGCATCGTATAGTAGAAAAGAATATCACTAATTAATTAGTAATAATTAATTAATTCGCTGATTTTTATTATTGCAATTTAAAAATTAGCCTAATTCTTTAATTAATAAAATCAAGATTTCTTTAAGCTAACAATCATGTTCTAATTGTAGGATAAAATTAATTTGTAAACTTGTGAATTTGTTTCTTTTTGCTAAGCAGTTTGCAGACACATATTTGCGAGCTTGAAATAACAGATTATATCAATATCAAATACATGAAACTCTACCAAGAATCTACACTATCTTGTAATCTATAACACATAGAAATATGTATCAAGAGGTGCATCTAGCAAATTTTCCGGCCTTTGCTGGGAGAAATGCGAACTATGAGTATGAGTTTGATAGGAAGTACTTGCAGAAATTTAGGAAAAGTCTTGGCTGAAATTTGATTTCAGCAATTTCAAAAAATCAACGACAAGAAAATCATGAATAGAACACACAAGAACATTGTTTTATTGAAAGTTTTATAAAAAAAAAAGACAAGATACAAATAGATCTTCAATTGGAGAGGAAGATTTGACGCTCTCAAATCTCTAGCCATCGATCTCTAGCCATCGATTAGAGCACAAACACTCTAAGAACAATCTAAATTCAGCAAACACCACATACCCATAACCCTAGAAAAATCACCTACTTAAAGCAAACAATAAACAACAAATACCCAAACAGCCCTCCCCTAATTCCCTCCCAAATCTGTCATATTTCCTTAATTATTTCCCTTCGAAATCAACCCTTAAATCACCCCCCAAATCTGCTTTCTTCAATTAAGAAATTTTTCCTAATTAATTCCCTCCAAATCAGACCCCAAATATGCCCTCTTCAATTAGAAAATATTTCCTAATTAATCAGCCCCAAAACTGCCCTCTTTAATTATGAAGTATTTTCTAATTAATCCCCTCCAAATCAGCCGCCAAATCAACTCCCCTCTACTGCATCTCCCACTCCCGCCGTATCAGAGTTCTATTCACAAATTTGATTCCCATCATTTCCTTCATAATGCTAAGTAGAGAATGAAATGGGAATAAAACTATCTGCACATGCATGAACATCACATCTAAACAAAAATAAATATGTCTGAAAAAAAAATTCTTTGTGGGATTTCTTTATTAATTTATTGAAGAGCTAATTGTTGAGAATTAGGCAAGATATAATTAAAATCATCAAGACCGAATAAACAAAAAGGAGATGAATGCACAAAGCATATCAATAATTTTATAAGATATGTCACTTGATGGCTACGTCTGTAGAGGTGTCAATAAATGACTTGATCTGCTAACTTGACCCAAATCCAACCCGAAAAAATCCATATTCGAGTTGACCTGTTTAATAAATGAGTCAGGTTTTGATTGGGTTTTCCGATCCGTTTATTAAACGGGTCAAGTTCAAGGTGACTCACAAACACGTTTTTGACCCAAAAATGACATGTTTAATATTTTTTTCTTAATTTTTTTAACTTGTGAATATAATATTCTTATTTCTTGTCAAATATTCTAAACTTTCTAATTAATAAGTTATATAAAAAATTTTAACCAAAATGGGTTAATGTGTCGGGTTCAGATCATTCCGGTTGCTAGCAAGTCTGGTTTGGATTGGCCTTTTAGACCCGCTTATTAAACAGGACAAGTTCGGGTTGACTGGATTCGGGTCGGGTCAACCAATTTTAACACCCCTAACGTCTTGTTATCACCACTATACATTTCACTATAACAGTAGAGTTTTTATAGATGAATTCATACTCCTAATCTCTAAAATATATCAATCTCAGGGCTGCCAAAAGTTATAGTGAAATCTTTAAAACATCCTTAATAAAGCAACTTACAACAAGTCAATCCATGATTAAGTTTGAATAAGATGTATGAAACCCCTTAAGAAAATAAAACTAAACTCTTAAACACTGAGCGTTTTTTGGTATAATGGTTGGAATTTTAGAAACTCCAAAGTTAAACGTGGTCATACAGAAACACTCCTAAGATGGGTGACATCCTAGGAAGTTACTTCAAGGGAACAAAATCGTGAGGCCATTAGGTCAAAACAGATAATATCTCGATAGTTAAGAGTTTGGATTGTTACAAGATGTTTTTTCATAAGGTACAAATTAGGCTCCAGAACTAAATAATAATGCTATCGTCCTATATATATTTCAAAGTCAGCCTAATAATTCCACCAAAGTCAATTACTCTTATCAGCAGCCTTCAAAAAATTTAGACATCTTGAAATAAAAAGTACATTTGGTTTGATCACTTACACATTTAGAGTTGTTCAGCTGACGGTTGGGGAGCATTAAGCAGTTTCTCCACCTCGTCATTAGCCTCAGCTTGTATACGCCACCTCTGCTCAACAATAAGAACGAAGCATACATCCATAATTAGTGATGAAAAATGAGAACCACTTTAACGTCAATCCATGAAATATAAATCTTGCCTCTTCAAGATTTTCTATCTCCATGATTTGTTGTATCTGGTCTGCTATGCTTTCCTGAATTAGAAATATAAACATATCAAATACCCTATGAAGTTATAGGAAAAACACTAGAACAAAATCCAGAAATTCAAATTGCAAAAACATTATTTACCGCATTACTAATGGCTTCAGCAGCAAGAACATCAGAATCCATTTCAACTTCAATTTCAATCATTGAAGCTATCTGAAAACAAACGGAGATAGTTTTATAGTTCAGCAAATGATGTGCAAACCATGCAAACCAAATTTCATGCGTCATCCTGGAAACTTACTTTAGCATAGCTATCAATTAACTCAATCCTTGCTGAGATGGATTTTTCTAAGCTCTCACAAACTTTTTTGACTCTAGCTCTTCGAGCACTACAAAATCACATGTCTTAGCACTTGAAGACTTTCCAGTAGACAGATTTAATTTAAGGACTGATCATGATAATTTCGTCATTGAACATTGTCCAGTATTGTCAACACATCAATAAACGTAATAGTGGATTGTTCAGTTGAATTTACCGATAGGATGGTTCTCCTACTGCAATGATCTTGTTCTCTAACTGGCACATGCGAGCAAGCATCCAAACCTTCAAAAATGAAATCCAAGAGTTGAGGACACTTCTAAATTTTAGCAAATAAGTTACAGCTTTATTCAATAACCCACCCACCCCAAAAAAAGCATCTCTTGTCTATGAAGATTAATCATTATCATCAAACCTCTTTTTCTGCTTCTTGTCGTAGGTCCTTGATCCTAGACTTTAGCAGGTCATATTGTGATAAAAGTAGCTGTTTTAGATTAACTATGTCCACGATTCTCTTGGGAAGCTGAAAAAATGAACACAAGGATACCATAAACAGCACATAGATTTCAAAAGAGATATTAAATTTTCTAGGGAGGATCTCATGTGCAAATGAATTTGTTCTGGAAAAAAGTTTGTTGTAATTGAAAAGCACGCATCGAAATTCTAGGGGAATCTGCAAGCTTATTGGAATGCTATTTTGCATGCTTTAAATAGAGCGCTAGCGTAGATAACGGTTAGCTTGTGCCCTTGTGACCTAGATGTCATATCTTTGAATCAAGGAAACTTAGCATTGCAGGAAATAAATTTTCGTATAACAAACCCTCCTTGGACCGTGCATATTAAGGGCAGTTGTGCCCCCTTTAATCTTACTTATTTTAAAAAGATGGATCATCAATCCATCTTTCAGCACTAATGCATTTATCAAGGGAAAATGACCATTGGAAAAAAAATCAAATCAGAATGTAAGACACTTCAAAAGACAGCACTGCGGAACTTAATTACGTAATTCAACCTGCCTTATCCTGACGGCCTTTAATGTGGTATTTTAAAATCACCAGGCATATCATCCAAATCATACAGATTATTGGCAGAGATCAAAAACTCCCTTTCTAAAAGACAGGCTTATTTAAGTTTTTCTTTCCGATGATCACGAATTACCGAAGAAAAATTATCCACGTCTTTGGTTACTTGCATGCCCTGAATGCATAATGTTATGAAAAAATAGGTTCCTTTAGACTTGACAAGAGGCACAATTTTCCTTTCCCCTAAAGCTAACTCACCAGCAGTATAAGGAAGCAATCAATGACTATGCAAAATTGCATCCATCGCTGTAAATTAAAGAGTATGGAAATAAGAATATGATCAGACAAATTCGATGATCTGACATTGTGACTAATTAATGTGTCTTGCACAGATAATGTTTATATCATATGTATATGTTCACCTAGTTGAAAAGGAGGGATAAAAGACTGAATCGACTTTCAAAAAAGAGACTTTTTCATGAGCCAAAAACTAAAAAGAAAAAAGAAAAAAATTAAGTTCAATCACCTTACTTAACTGGGGAAGAATTACACGGTTCACCGCAGTCCCCACTGCCAATGATGCAATAGCAACTACAGAAATGAGTCTGGGAAGGCTGGATCAATGAACCAGAAGCAGCATCTCCACTAGCAAGAACAGCAAGTGAAGTAAAGAGAATTGACGGGTTCGATAGAAAAGAGTTCTCACTGAAAGAAGCTCTTAGTAACTGTGACACCTGCCCGGTAGTGTGGTTTGTGAGAGACATGGGCTCCCCTGGTCTAAGTTCAGGAGGCTTAGCACTCAATTTTAATGGACCAATCTCCTGATAGATGTTCGCTGGAGCAGCCAATACAAGTGTCACTCTTTCCCCTTCTTGAGCAGGAAGCTCTACGGTCTTGGTGGCAAATTTATTTGTGGAGGCTATTCCGGAAGGTGTGCGCACCTGTATGGAGACATCGCAAACATAGATCAACAACAAAGAAGACCAAGTTCATAAGGAGACCTAATAGTTGGACACCAAAGGGAATAAGTCTTCATTTCCAAACACAGCATTAAAGTTGGAAAATCTGAGGTTTTTTTCTTTCTTTTCTTCTTCTTGAAAATTTCAACATTGGTTTGGGAACAACCAGTAAATGCAACATCAACCCACCACCCAACTTGAATTTGGCAACAATGTTATGCTCCTGGTCATGTCCACAAAATACATAGCATGTTTCAATGTCGGGAGAATTTAGAGTCTAGCGTGAATTATCTGCAACTAGAAAACCCTTAGCCATAAGGGGCCAGCGAAAAAAAGCATCCATAAAATTCACGATAATGAGAAACTATTTTAAGTGAATCATTTTCAATTCATGTGATGGAGATATCCATGTATGATTGAGATTTTCTTCCATATGGTTTTCCATTGGTGTTAAAACAAGAATGACGTCACAATGAGCATATGTACAAACCTAGTTGATTGAAGGTGGCCAAGAAGAATGAATATGCTAGTCCTTTCCATAAATTTCAAATTTATATAAAGATGGAAGCCATGGACCACATCAATCATAATTGACACAAGCCAAGGCTATATTCTCATATATGATTTCTCAAAAGTATTTTGTGTCAAGTATTACTACTAAACCTGGAAATCTCTAGATTAATGAAAGAAAGATCATTGCTTTGTAGTTCATAAAACAATTGTAATATGCCATCATGAGAAATTATAATTTTCCATGGCACAAATTGGAACTTTGTTGATTTAGATAACTTCCATCGCAAGCCTTCGACAACATTTAGAATTAGAGAAAATGCCTAATTCTGCAGAACTTCGCCACAATAAATTAGAACAGTGTAAGCAAAAAAAATATTCTAAGAAAAAAATGGTACCAAAAAAGCTGAATGTAGGAAAAATGAATTGGTTGAATAACTTGAACCAAATGTTTACCACAATTGAGTGGATAGCAGCAGGGTTGCTGTCTCTTTTACTCGTAGGAGTCTCAAAGCCTTCTCCATGCTGAAGCATCCATGCTGCGTTCGGCAGTAGCACATCCTTAGAAAAAGTCAATACCGAAGAATCAAAACCACAAGTCCAGCTATACATTTTAAATGACTCAATTGATTATTTAGAAGTATCTACGATATGGATTTCAAATAGCTTCCATGGAGCATAACAAAATTCATGCGTGCGAGTCATGATGTTGTTATTGTTTTAGGGAAATAATATTTGGAAATCACTATCTGCTGACAATATATATTTTGGAATAATATACATTCATTCTTAATTAATTATATTTATTCTTATTCATTTTCTTTTTATCGCAATCAACTAGTAGGCTTATAAATAGGCAACGTTATTTAGTAAATAACATCATTCAATTGTGTCCCCATGCGTGGTATCAGAGAGAGACAAGAGTAAGAACTAGCCATCCTCTCCACACCTAGCCCCTCACAAGTCGCAACATCTCATATCCAAGCACACAATCGCTCTTGCCGAGCACCAATCCACATACAAGTCCATCTCTGCATCCTTGCACTCCAAAGTCAAGGATGATCACTTGTGTCCTCGCACACGTCCATCTCCACATCCACACATACTAGCAACAGAGCCCACTAGCACTTGCATGTCCATCCATCCTTGCAAGTGCACATGTCTCAATCCTAACGACACTCGTACATCTCCTCTCTGCATGCCTCAGCCAATCACAAGTCCTGCTCCCAGATGCACCCACTCCACGTCCTCACATACTAGCGACAGAGCCTACTAGCACTTGCATGTCTACCCATCCTTGCAAAAGCACGTGTCCCAATCCTAACCACACATTCTCAAGTCTCCTTCCTACATGCCTTAGCCAAGCATGAGTCCTACTCCAAATGCACCCGCTCAATGCCCCACAATCATCGATTCTTTTCTAGCTCATTGCATGG